>SJYX01022734.1:429291-449179 GCA_006410675.1 Oreotragus oreotragus
CAGCCCCCTCCCGCCCGGCCCTGCTGGACCCAGCGCCGCCTTCTTCTCCCTGTCACCTCGGCCGCCTCGGGCGGGGATCTGTGCCCCGGAGCTCAAAGCCTGACGCGATCCCCCCCTCTCCCATCACCCCCCCCCAACCTCCCACCACCCAGTTCCTGGCGGCGATGAGACAGAGCGGCGCCTCCCAGCCCCTGCTGATCAACATGTACCTGCCAGGTACCAGGGACCAGCTGGGGGCTGGAGGCACCGGACCGGGGCGGGAAATCTGGGTTAGGGCTTGGGACGGGGATGCTGGGGTCCAAGGGAAGGGGGAGCGGTCCAGAGACTCGGATCGCTGGCAGAACTGAGCCAGCTAGGGCATCAGGAAACCTTAAAAGCTGGAGCGCTTTGAGGTTTAAGTGTGAGGTCTAGAGGACTTGAAGTGAGCACACTGAGAGCCTGGAAAGCCAGGAGCGCCGGCTCGGGGGCTGAAAGAGCCTGGTAGGGGAGCAGGGGTCTTCAGTGTAGCAAGGGACCGAGTGTGCGTGCAGTGTTGGGGGACTGTGGTCAGCCGGGCGTGGCCCGAGCGCCCTCGCGGCTCCTCACCTCCGTGCTCCGAGCGTTCCCACCAGCCCAGCCTTCCAGGCGTCCTCTCCTCTCCGGTGGGCTCTGCGCGCTCCAGATCTGCTGGCGCAAACCCCGCTCGGCTTTATAAGGCTCCCGCCGGCCCGTTCGGAAAGCGGATTTCCTTTTTCCTGGACGCGTTTCCTGACTTGGGCGTTATGGAGGGGCTCCGCGCGGCGCGCGCCCGGGCCAGGCTCCGGGAGGAGGAGCCGGACGGATGGGCCCCCGTCTCTCCCCCGGGAACCATGGCACGCCTCTCTTCCTGCTTGAGCCTTGGTCTCGGGGTCTTTCGGTCAAGTCGGCAACCTCCGCCTGGATCCGCTTGACTCCTCTCTTGCTGCCACAGATCCCGTCGGAGACGGTCTCTTCAAGGAAGGAAAGAGCCCGGGTTGGGGACCGCTGAACCCCGCGGTACAGAAAGGTGAGCTGGCCACCGGAATGTAGGGCAGAGTCGAGGGTGGGGTCCCCAGACACCCACCGCATACTGACAGGCGCCACTGTCACCCCAACGGCGGTTGGGAGCGACGTGGAATGCTGGGCTTTGGGAAACGGCGGGTCCGGGCCTGATT
This sequence comes from Oreotragus oreotragus, assembly GCA_006410675.1. Taxonomy (NCBI): domain Eukaryota; kingdom Metazoa; phylum Chordata; class Mammalia; order Artiodactyla; family Bovidae; genus Oreotragus; species Oreotragus oreotragus. Next base: position 430,464 of record SJYX01022734.1, read on the forward strand.
GTGGAGAGGGTGGGGGAGATGGTGGTGAACATTCATTTGGCCTTTGGCTCTAGTACCTTCTGAGGCCCAGTGTTGACCCTGCAGGCCAGGGCAGGCTGAGAAGATCCTGCCGCCCCCACCCCACCCCACCCCACCCCTTTTCAGCTGGGAATATCTCTCTCCTGCTCTGATGCTTGGTGTCCTTTCCCTACTGGCAGCAGGAGCACAAGGCTTGGACACCACCCAGCAAGGTGACCCCGGAGAAGCACTCTCAGGCCACTCCAGGCTGAGTCACCATTAGCACCAGGGCCAGCGCCCACCTGCCTCACTGGCCTGGCCAGCCCGGCTCTGTGAGCCAAGTCCTCTAGGCCATTTCAGTTGATTTCCAGCTTCCACCACCCGCCCTTGGCTGGTCGCTAAATTACCCTTGGCTTTGCCTTGTTGGCAGCAGGACCTGGCTGACCTACCAGGTAAAGCCTCCCCACTGGTCCCTGCCCAGTTGGTACCCTGTGCGTAGTCACTCAGTCATGTCCAACTCTTTGTGACCCTTTGGACTGTAGCCCGCCAGGCTCATCTGTCCATGGGATTTTCCAGGCAAGAATTAGTGGAGTGGGTTGCCATTTTCTTCTCCAGGGGATCTTCCCGAACCAGAGATTGAACGTGAATCTCCTGAGTCTCCTGCACTGCAGGCAGATTCTCTACCAGGAGAAGCCCCACCGTTGGTAGCCTAGATAGATCTCATCAAGTGACCAGAAAAACAAGGCCAGCAACTGCTTTATCTACAAGGGAACACAACACCCAACAGGAATGGGTTTCCAAGCCTCTACATCTCTCAGCACCAGATGCACATTTCCCGTACCCCTTGCTGTGCTTCTGACCCTAAAATTCAGTGCTCCTGACCTGGAGCCAGGGAGCCCCTCACAGAGCTNAGTTCTCACTACCCACTTATCTGGGAAAAACCTCCTGGCCCTTTCTGGCAACCCTGAAAATCTGGACAGGGCAGAAGGGCCTGGAGATTGGCCAAAGATGGGCGGAGGCAGAGAGCCAAGCACAGAAGTGTCTGGGTCTCCTCTCTTGAGAGCTGTGTATCATATCCCCAGTGAACTATGACACCTTGGTACCCTGGGAATCCTGCCTGTTCCGGAAAAAAAAAAAAAAAAAAGTTGAACTGGAGTAGCCCCAGCACCAGACGCTGGCAAGGGTGGGAGCCTTTAGAGGCTGCCGTTCCTCTCACACTTAGGGAGCCACTGTCCCATCCCAGTCTGACATGGTATCTCGAGGAAGCCAGACATCACCTCTTCTCCACCTCAGGCAGAGGGTCCAAGTGTATGCCTTGTCCCTTGGGCCGAATGATCCTGCTGCAGGCTGACTTTTTCCCTCTGGATCTCTGTACGTGGTCCAGCTGGGATGTGGCCAGCTAACCACCTATGTAGGCTACCCCGAGTAAGGGCTCTCAGGCCGACGGTCTGACATTCCGCCTTCACTTAGCTCCAAGAGCCCTGTGCCTTGGAGTACCGCTGCTCCCACAGGGAACAAGTGATGCTCTCCCTTCGCTCCCTAATTCTTACAAAGCTGTGCGCCCGTGGGGTTTCGTTTCCATTGTGGGAAAGCGCGGTACTGCCTAGGGACGGCTTTACTGACCGTCTCCTCCCTGGCCAGCCACGCAGCTGGACGTGCCCTTTTCCTCCCTGACACCGGCCCCCGCATCCGACTTGGGGGGTGAATGGTGGGCTCTCGCACCCCACCTCTTCCCCGCCGCCCGCCTCCCTCGTTCCGCCCGTGGCTGACCGCCCTCTCCCCGACAGGCAGCGGCCAGATCCAGTTATGGCAGTTTCTGCTGGAGCTGCTGGCTGACCGCGCCAACGCCGGCTGCATCGCCTGGGAGGGCGGCCACGGCGAGTTCAAGCTCACCGACCCGGACGAGGTGGCGCGGCGCTGGGGCGAGCGCAAGAGCAAGCCCAACATGAACTACGACAAGCTGAGCCGCGCGCTGCGCTATTACTACGACAAGAACATCATGAGCAAGGTGCACGGCAAGCGCTACGCCTACCGCTTCGACTTCCAGGGCCTGGCGCAGGCCTGCCAGCCGCCGCCCGCGCACGCCCACGCCGCCGCCGCGGCCGCCGCCGCCGCCGCCGCCGCCCAGGACAGCGCGCTCTACAAGCTGCCGGCCGGCCTGGCCCCGCTGCCCTTCCCTGGCCTCTCCAAACTCAACCTCATGGCCGCCTCGGCCGGCGTCGCGCCCGCCGGCTTCTCTTACTGGCCGGGCCCGGGCCCCGCCGCCACGGCCGCCGCCACCGCCGCGCTCTACCCCAGCCCGGGCTTGCAGGCCCCGCCCGGGCCTTTCGGCGCGGTGGCCGCGGCCTCGCATCTGGGGGGCCATTACCCCTAGACCGGGCGCCCCGGGGGCCTCTCCCAGCCGCCCGGAGCCTCGCTCAATCCCACCCACATACGGGAGAGGGGGCCGGGGCCTCCCCCTCCGTTCTTTCCAGCTCAGATTTGATTCCGCCCGCTGCGCCCAGCCCCGGGGGCAAGGGGCTGACGTCGCCTCAATCTTCCTTTACCACTGGACTTGCCCCCGCTCGTCCCTCAGCCCCTGAGGGAGGGTGACTGTGCCCCCACTCCTAACCTTCTAGACCCAGGTCCCTGCGTCTCTCCGGATGTTCCCTCTCCTCCATCTGTGCTTCCCTCTGGCTCCTGGAAGCCCCTTCGATATGACCCCTCTCTCGAATTCCAAATCTTTTCTCACCCCCCACCCCCCGCCACCCGGCCCCTCGGTGCCCGGCTCAGTACAGCGTCTCCTCTCCCGGCACCTCACACACTTCTAGGTAGCTTCCAGGGCCCCTCCGTCCCCACCCCTCCCGCAGGACTGCAGTGTGTTTCTCTTCCCTTCCAGACCTATTAAAGCTCCGAAGCTCCCCGCTGCCTCCTCTCTCTGTTCTTAGCTGCCCCAGAAACTTGGAGGGGGGATCAGGGCGCGGGTAGGGGCAGGAAGGTAACCAGACGCCCAGCTCAGGCGTGCGCAGAAAGGCCCGTCAAGGAAAAGCAGAGAATGAGGGCCGGCAGGCTTGGGTGCTACTGGAGGGAAGTGCAGAGCTCCTAGTGAGTGGGCTCCAGCTGCAGCCGCCCTCCTACCTCGCAGCCGACCCCTCCTCCGCCTGCCATGCCGGGCCCTCCGCTTCCCCTTTCTCACCTTACCCCATCCTGACTTCTCCCAACGCGCCCTGGCATGCCACCTACCCTCGTCGCACCCATCCTTCTACAAGTTCCTTCCCTCATCCCAACCTCCACCCCACCTTATCTTCTCGCCTTCACATCGTCTCAACAATCCTGTCACCATTTCATCCCCTTCCCCACCTCCCCTCTTCTCCCTATCCTACCCTCACTCAGACTTGTTTTCTCAGAGGGGAACCTCCCCTTCTGCGCCTGCCTCTCCCCTCCGGGCTTGCGGCTGCAAACCTCCTTCTCGCGGGTGGCGCGCGCCCTCTGCTGGTCTGAGGAAGATAAGCCAGAGCCGGGTTTTGCAGCTAAGCTGAGGATCCGACGTGCGTGCGTGCTCCGCCGCTTCAGTCGTGTCGACTCTTTGCGACCCTATGGGCTGTAGCCCGCCAGGCTCCTCTGTCCAGGGAATTCTCCGGGCAACGATACTGGAGTGGGTTGCCATGTCCTCCTCCAGGGGATCTTCCCGACCCAGAGATCGGACCCTCGTCCTTTATGACTCCTGCATTGGCAGGCGGGTTCTTTACCGCTAGAGCCACCTGGGAAGCCTTCAGGCCAAATTTGGCTTTCAGAGAGGAGGGCAAAGGAGCCCTGCGTCCCAGGTCCCACCTCAAGAAACCTGAGAAGCGGATCAAGTGGATGGTCCTCCTCGCTGGGCCATTTTCTTCACCACCTGAGGCTTTTCTGAGTACTGTGCCCACCGGGGCCCACAGCTCTTATGCTTTCTTCAGGCCTTTTACAAAACGTGTAGGCAGGAAAACTGCCTTAAACGCGTTCCCTAAGACGGAAGCAACAGAGGGCAAGCCCTTCTCCGTGGTCCTGGTGTTTCTTTCCCAGGGGCCATATCCCTCCTGGACCAAAGTTTCCTCACTTGTTGCCTGGAGACTGCCTGGGCTCTCACAAGGCAGTTGAGATTTCCCTATGCCCTGTGGGCAGGAAATGCAGGTCAATTATTAATAAGTGCAGGGAGAGCCTGAATGCCCCTTTCCAAAGGGAATGAAATCGAGGCCTATCTAGGGAAAGAGTATTTCTTTTCATCTTCACTTTATTTTTTTCTGGTTTTCTAAATAACACACTCAGCATAGAAAATCTGAAAAACAGACAACAAGGCCTCCGTTAAATACTAGTTGAATGAAATATGTAATGAAGAATGGGGAAAAGTCACCTACAGTCTCATGACACAGAGGTCACTGTTTATAACCCTTTGTCATAATCACCTTCCTTTTTCTCTACACCCTTTGGAATTAAATGGTGCCTGCTTTAGTCCCTTTCTGGAGAAAGAAATGGCAACTCACTCCAGTATTCTTGCCTGGAGAGTTCCATGGACAGAGGAGCCTGGCAGGCTGCAATCCATGGGGTTGCAAAGAGTCAGACACAACTGAGCAACTAACACACACTTAGTCCCTTAACATTCTGGCATCAGCACGTCCCATGTTACTATGCTCTGCAGACCTCATGAAGTGGATGGGTGGGATCATGTATTTCAGGCAGCAGATGGTCAGGGGAGGAGTCTAGCCTGGTGAAGAACTCAGTGACTGCAGGGGAGAGGCAGAGGGCCTTTCTGCAGAGAGTAGAAGCTGGTGGGGAGGGGGGGAAAGAATACACAGGGGAGACAGAACCAGGTTCCACAAAGATCTGGGCTGCTAAGAATTGTGGGTTGAAGGTAAAAAGGTGAAATTTCCTGGCAAGGAGTGTGAGGTCCTTTACTTACTTAGATCTCTAAAGGCCAGAGTGTGAGATATGAAAGGGTGGGGCTCGGTAGAGCCTATGTGTAAATGAGCGGTGTCTTAGTTACAGTGTTACATGGGAGACTGTAAGCTAAATGTGGAAGAACCATTGTGATCTGAGGATGCACTGATGCAGCTATGGACACCCTAGACTGAAGGAAATGACCCACTTGCTGTAATGATTGTGCCCCCAGGACTTCCCTGATGGTCCAGTGGTTAAGAATCCACCTGCCAATGCAAGGGACATGGGTTCCATCCCTGGTCCAGGAAGATTCCACTTGCCGAGGAGCAACTAAGACCCTGCATCACAACTACTGAACCTGTGCTCTAGAGCCCAGAGGCCACAACTACTGAAGCCCACGTGCCACAGAGCCTGTGCTCCACAAGAGAAACCACTGCAACGAGCAGGCTCATACACCACAACTAGAGAGTAGCCTCTGCACGCTGCAACTAGAGAAAGCCCACATGCAGCAACTAAGATTCAGCACAGTCAAAAAACAAATTTAAAAAAAGGATTCTGCCCCCAGCATGTTGTACATGGTGTTATTAATAGATAACACTTTCAGGAGAAGATCAAATGGAGACCAGATAGAACAGTGGACCCACCAAGTGAAGAAGGACGAATGCTGGAAAACCAACCATGGGAAACATGGTCTGGGAAATCACAGAAGGGAATGAGGCACAGAAGCTGTCCTCAATTATTCAGAGAGCTTTCTTGTGGCAGAGCACCCAGATGCATGTACTGGGACACGTGGTAGGAAGCTACAGTGAGGCAGATATGATCACTTGATCTCATGAAGAACCTTCTGCCATGGACCTTGACGAGGAGTGCTTTGTCACTGGACTACTAACCTCCCTTGGAACGTTGAGAGGGGAGGTGGGTTAGCTGACTTTGAGATTCAAAGTCCCGTGAGTGAGTTGGCAAAAGAGGGATTTGGGCATCGTTGGGAAGCCAGGGGAAGTGTTAGATTAGATGGTTTTCTTACCTTTGGGCTTCCCTGGTGGCTCTGAGGGTAAAGAATCTGCCTGCAGTGCGAGAGACCTGGGTTTGATCCCTGGGTGGGAAGATCCCCTGGAGAAGGAACGGTTACCCACCCAGTATTCTGGCCTGGAGACTTCCATGGACAGAGGGGCCTGGGTGGGCTACAGTCCATGGGGTCGCAAAGAGTTGGACACAACTGAGTGACTTTCACTTTCACTTTCACTTTTTCTTACTTATGACATCACATCCTTAGAGCTCACCCTGCCCCTCTATTCTTTCCTTCACACAAGCCAGTTTGGGAAGCTTATAGGATTGGGCATTAGAAAATCTGAGTTCTGGTCCTAGATTGGCAACTGACTTACTATTTAACCCTCAGATAGTTCTTCTGGGATTCCATTTACTGTGGTCTTGGATTGATTCCATTCCACCCAAGCCCTGATAGAGCCACACTCTTACCACACTCAGCTTCCTAATGACCCAGGCCTGTCCTTACTGACCCTTAATCCCTTGGTCTTTGGTTCTCCAAGGTATTGATCCCACCACTGCTTCTGTCTCCCAGTCCAGGGTGCAGCCCCTCTTTCATTCCCTGAAGGTCTGAGCCTTTTCTCTCTCTCTTCACTCATGTCACTGGTGAAAATACGGCTCACTCACCACCCCACCCCCTGCCATGCACTTGCATGACAGAGTTTACAAAGCACCTTCACATCCATTGATTTATTGATCCTGTCCAGGGTCAGGGAGGAAGACAGGGAGGCAGGGATGGCTTTATCCACTCGGAGGATACATAAATCAAAGCCTAAGATGTTAGGAAACTTGGCCAAAGTCTCAGGGCTCGTCCCAGGACCAGGTTCCTCACTAGGCCTTCTCCCAGTGCTCTGAGTGGTTCCTCCATAGCCCCAGGTGGTTGTAGGATCACTCCCCCATCCTCCCAGGATCACACAGACCCGTGTCTTCTCCACTAACGTGTGCTCCTTGTGACCAAGCTCCACTTGCCTTCACTTGCAGATGGAATCAGAAGTCCAACTAGCATGCCGTGTGAGGACATCCATAGCCACGCGCTCTAGACTTGCACAGCCACGGAGCAGTGGTGCCACCCAGGGCACCGAGGCTTACAGAGCACCTTCTCGTACATCAGCCCATGTGACCACAGGCAGACACCAAAATGGGTTTCTGTGATGTACTTTGCTGGCTTTCATTCCTTCACATTCCCATTAAAGTATCTTTCAAATGCACTTCACTTCAACCTGTTCCTTAACCTTTCCTGTAATTCACAGCAAGTAGAACTGCTGATAATAAAATATGTGCCTGGCATTCACTGAACCTGACTCTGTGCCATGCTCTGCCCCATGCTAATGCTTCACCTGTGGTCTTTCCTTTGCCCTGGCCACACCTTGCCAGGTGGGGATGGTTATCTCCACTTTCAGATGAGGAAACTGAGGCTTTGAGAAGTTGAGTGACTGGCTCAACCCGTGACCCCATAGCTCAAGTCCTCACCCATCACACCAGTTCCTCTCTCACTGGGCCTTCNTGCCAGGTGGGGATGGTTATCTCCACTTTCAGATGAGGAAACTGAGGCTTTGAGAAGTTGAGTGACTGGCTCAACCCGTGACCCCATAGCTCAAGTCCTCACCCATCACACCAGTTCCTCTCTCACTGGGCCTTCCTGGAAAGCCTCTTCCTCGTGTGGAGGTGACCTGCAGCCTGCCCAGATCAGGTGTACTCCATTCACTTGTCTAATCATGGCAGGTGACTTCCCAGGAGGCTTCCCAGTGGGCACTAATGGTAAAGAACCCGCCTGCCAATGCAGGAGACACAAGAGATGTGGGTTCGATCTCTGGGTCAGGAAGATCCCCTGGAGATGGGCATGGCAACCCAATCCAGTATTCTTGCCTGGAAAACCTCATGGACAGAGGAAACTGGCAGGCTATAGTCCATAGGATCACAAAGAGTCAGACATGACTGAAGCAATCAGAAGAAGATTTGTTATAATGGACAAGCTGATGACTTGTCTTATGAATGTCTTTGGTTAGTGAGGGCCTTGGTTTGATTAAAAAAACACATCAGACTGCTTGGTTGCCCCCACTGTCTTTTGTAAACCTTCACGTTCTTGTGTCTCTGCAAACTCTGAGGGGATCGCTGTGCTGTGGGCTGGGGCTAGGGTCTGACTACAACTTGACTTTGGTGGCAATTCCTACATCTGTTTGTCAGTTAGATTTCCCCTGACCCTCCTCTGTCCTGGGATGGCCGATTGAGAGGCCAATGGCCCAATGTTCCACTGGCTGAGATTTTTTTTTTCTGTTTCCAAGACTTCTCTCCCACTGCATTTTCTTTGCTAGCTCCTCTTTTCCTTTCTTTGTCAATAAAAGGTGACATAGCACAACAGTTCAGTGGCAAGGGCTCTGAGGCTGGGCTTCCTAGCTTCAAGCACTGGCTCAGTCACTTACCAGCTTTGTTACTTACTTCTTTGTGCCTCAATTACTCTATCCGGAAAATGGATATGAAAATAACAGACCCTCCCTCATAGGGTTGAAAGAATAAATGATCATGTAAGAAACTTTGTACGCATATCAGTGTTTAAAAAAAAAACAAACCAACTCCAAACAATGAAAGCACTGGCTCTTCCTCTCTAGTCCCAATCAGATGCCCTCCACATACCCGGGGAGGGAACTTGAGCAGCTATACCTGCTTTTCCAGGCCAGTCACCCAACTGGTGAGCTTCACCAAGAACCCGTCTCTTGAATGGTTATATGGCCATAACCATCACACGGATCAGCCTGCTATACTCGGTGCCTCCTCCATTTCTTTATGGGGCAACTGGACAACGTACTCAACTTAAGATGACAGGGTCTCAGCTAGTTCCCAGCTGTGTGACTTCCCACTGGGAAGCCTCCTGGGAAGCCACCTGCTATGACTAAATACGTGGATGGAGTACACCTGATCTAGGCAGGCTGCAGGTCACCTCCACACGAGGAAGAGGCTTTCCAGGAAGGCCCAGTGAGAGAGGAGCTGGTGTGATGGGTGAGGACTTGAGCTATGGGGTCACAGGTTGAACCAGTCACTCAACTTCTCAAAGCCTCAGTTTCCTCATCTGAAAGTGGAGATAACCATCCCCACCTGGCAAGGTTCGGCCAGGGCAAAGAAAAGACCACAGGTAAGACCACAGATCCACACCGTCAGACACTTAGCTTTCTCCTTTAAAGTATGAGTAATAGTAATGCNTCACTCAACTTCTCAAAGCCTCAGTTTCCTCATCTGAAAGTGGAGATAACCATCCCCACCTGGCAAGGTTCGGCCAGGGCAAAGAAAAGACCACAGGTAAGACCACAGATCCACACCGTCAGACACTTAGCTTTCTCCTTTAAAGTATGAGTAATAGTAATGCTTATTTCCCATGGTTAGTATGTGGATTAAATAAAAATAATATTAATAATAGCACATAACATATTTCTTGCACTTAATAACACATTTGATAATATCCTAATAGTTCTCTCAATGTCGCAAACACAGGTAGCTCTACCCCTCCCTGCAACCTAAGTTGCATGCTCCTCACTTCAGGTAGTGGAGCTGTCACTGAAAAGTGATTGCCCAACCAGGGACTAACTTTCCGGCCATCTTTGCATCTTGGTGGGAGCTACATTTTTTAGCCAACAGATATGAACGAAAATGACAGTGTATCTTGTGCCCAGGCCAAGGCATTTAGAAGCGGGTGTGCCTTCTCCGTGTTCTCGTACTCCCTTTGTGCCACCAGTGGTCCACCAGAGGACCGCTAGTTCCTAAGAGATGGCAGAACTCCATTATGAAGGGATCCGGGCCCCTTAAACCTCACATGGAGAGAAATCACTCATATATTGAACTGTTACTTTTAATTGGGAGGTTTTCTTGTTACAGCAACTAACATTACCATAACTAATATTTAAATCATATTTAATCCTTACAACAATCCTCTGAAAGAGAGAGTATGATTTCCCCCATTTTGTGAGATGAAAACTGAGGCACAGAGTACGTGTGTGTTAGCCACTCAGTCGTGTCCAACTCTTTGCCACTGCATGGACTGTGGCCCACCAGGCTCCTCTGTCCATGGAATTCTCCAGGCAAGAATACTGGAGTGGGTGGCCAATGCCTTCTCCGGGGGATCTTCCTGACCCAGGGACTGAACTTGAGTCTCTTGCATTGCAGGCGGATTCTTTGCTGTCTGAGCCGCCAGGGTAGCCCACTGAGGGGTTAACTNTGGACTGTGGCCCACCAGGCTCCTCTGTCCATGGAATTCTCCAGGCAAGAATACTGGAGTGGGTGGCCAATGCCTTCTCCGGGGGATCTTCCTGACCCAGGGACTGAACTTGAGTCTCTTGCATTGCAGGCGGATTCTTTGCTGTCTGAGCCGCCAGGGTAGCCCACTGAGGGGTTAACTCTGAAGTCACATGGTGAGAACGGGCAGAACAGAATCTGAACCCAGTCTGATTTCAGAGGCTGTGAGTTCTCTTAACCACTAGGGATGTGAAAGAGCTTTATATGTTAAGGTGTCCTAGAAGTAATAATAATAAAGGCTAATACTTATTGAACACCTACGTGTCAGGCATTATTTAAAGAGCTTTACATTCATTCGGTCCTCACAACACTTTGGAACTGGGTTTAGTATTATTCCCATTCTATAGATGAGGAAAACTCGAGACACAAAATATTAGATAAAGTGCTTGCAGTCACCGTGCTGCTAAATGGTAGCAAGGTGATTCAAGCCCCAAGCAGCCCAGTTTTCACTTGCTTCCCCATCCCTTATTCCCCGGATCCTTTCTCATGGAAAAAATGAGCAGATTCTGAGAAGCCCAGCAAGTGGCAGGACGCGTTCCCCAAATCTCAGCCCAGTCCTAGGCTAGGTTCCCAACTTCAGTGCTCACCTTGGTTCCAGACAGATTACAGAGTGAGGAACACATTTTATTTTTGTAAAAACATTTTGTTTGGGGGTATAGCCGATTAACAATGTTGTGATAGTTTCAGGTGAACAGTGAAGGGACTCAGCCACACATATACATGTATCCATATGGAAGGCCAGATCCTGGGTTCCTTTTTCTGGGAGAGGAGGCCAGGTTACTTAGCAACACAGCAGGAAGTTGTCAGGAAGGCTCCAGGCAGGGCTCTCTTCTTCTATTCTGCAACATAGAGAATCTGGAGTGACATTAGATGGGGAGATGAATGGGGAAAGTGGGGAAGGATCCCAGACTCTGATAACCTCTGGGCTTCATTCTCCTTTTCTATGATCACCTTTCCAGTTCTTCAGTTCATTCTCCTTGTTTTCTACCATTGACAAGCAGAGACAGAGAGACAAGTTCTAGGATCCACCCTGTACACATGTCTGTCCACTGGCCATGTCTGTAACCATGTGCCAAAAGGGCTAGATTCAAGACCACTTTATATATATACTGTGCTTTACAGTCAACAAAGGACATCCATATATATGATTTCACCAGATACAATAGCCTCTTCAATTCCCATATGACAGATGAGGGGGAAAAGTCTGAAGATCCCCCCATGAGGAAACAGCAGGGCCCAGATTTTCTGCAAATCTCAGCACATTTCCACTACATATTGCAGCAAGGACGTTAGTACAGGCATTGGCACCACTGTTGTGCCTGCTATTCCGTGTCCTCACAGTTTGAGCATTCTTCATGCCAGGTGTCCTGAGGTGCCCCCAGTGGGCATCTTTCCCCACCCTTCATCAGAAAGCAGGTGAGTGGAGGAGGCAGGCCCAGCTGTTCTTCCCTGCTGAGGCAGGAGGCATCCTTGGAGTGGAGAGTCCCACAAGAGGCCTGGTCTCCTGGCCCAAATGCCTAGACTCAAGAATGCTGCTGGGCTGGGCCAGGCTGGCACAGGCATCTACACACCAGCAGCTATAGCAAGTCCCCTGGCTGGCATTCTGAAGAGAGGCATGTGGGTCCCACTGGGGCCGGGGCCTGGAGGCAAGGAGTAAACACATATCACCCAGGTCACAGATTGCTCATGGGAGGCCCAGGCCTCTAGGGCTCCCTACTGCCTCGGGGGCCAGCAGAGCTGGTCAGAGCAGCTCGGGGTCCCCTTCTGGACCCTGTCTTGGTCCCTTGATCCCTCTGTCAAAATGTATTAATAGTGCTGACTACCATAGCAATGGCTGTTACTCAAAAAACAGTAATATTGTCATTTTTATTATAGCCATTTGATAAAACATCACAAATCTGAGTTTCTTATTTCCATCTGATAGATGAGAAACTTGACATTCAGAGAGGTTGAATAACTGTCTTAGATCAACTTTTAGTAAATGTAGAGTAGGCACTCAAACCTCTGGCTCCTAGTCTTTTGATCTGTACATCATATAACACTGCTTTCAAATGTCAGGAGGGAAAAAGGAGTCCCAGGGGAACATTCAGCCACTTTATCCTCTGTCCCCAACTTGTACCTGCCCAGGATCGTGGCTCAGTTGGTGTTCCACAAGGAACAGGCAATTTGAAAAATTATTTTGATTAAAGCTTTATCAACTCCCAAAAAAATGATTTGAGAAGACTTACTATGTAGCAGTATACACAAAACAGAATATTCAGTTCTAAAAGACAAAAAAGCAATTGGTGAAATATGAGAAGCATTCCCATAAGTCTGGGACAAGGCATTGGTGTCTTTTTTACCTCTTCTAACCTTGTCATCATTGCTACTACAGAACATTCTACTGGAAGTCCTAGGCAACACAGTAAGACAAGAAAAGTTATCTGCTATATGCAAATATTAGATAGGAAGATTTCAAAATGTCCTAGTTTGCAGAAAATATGATTGCTTCCCTAGAAAATCTAAGAGACTCAACTGGGAATCAATTAGAACTAATGAAAATAGTATATCCAGTAAGACCCAAAAACTTCTGCTTTTTCCATACTGTGTAGAAATAAGGAAAAGAATTGGGAATGACAGATTGACAAGAGCAATAAAAATACATTCCCAGGTAAGCCTAGTGAAATACAGGAGAAATAGCCAAATGGAAAAATAAAACTATAAATCTTCACTAAGGAATATAAAAGAAGACCAGAATACATAGAATACTCAGCATGTTCCTGGGCGGAATGACTCATTATTGCAAAATGTCAGATCTGTCCCAATTAATCTATAAACTGTTAAGTCTCAATCGAAGTCCCTATATTCTTTTTTTCCAAAGGGATTTTATGGAAACTGACAGGCGTGGCTCTAAAGTTCTTCTGGATGATGTGTTTGGGGGACTTCCCTGCTGGTCCGGCGGTTAAGAATCTGCCTTCCAATGCAGGGAATGTGGGTTCAACCCCTGGCTGGGGAACTATGACCCCACATTCTTCGGGTTAAGTAGGCCTGCACGCTGTAGCTACTGAGCCCAGTGCCTCAACTAGAAAGCCCACAAGACACAGTTAGGAAGAAGCCTGCATGATGCAACGAAGACCTGACACAGCCCCAAATAAATACTTTTAAAAAAGAATAGCCAAGACAGTTTTAGCAAAAGAACAAGGAGCATACCACAAAACTACAATTATTTTATTAGAGGTGTGCTTTGGCACAGCAGTAGTCACATAGACCAGTGGAACCTGGGGGAGTCTTGAAAACAGACCCAAGGACTTGTGAAAATTCCATAAAAGAGAGATGGAATACACTGGAAGAGAAGGAAGACTGTTCAAAAGTTGGTGCAACCTGTTTCGTTTGGGGAAAATAGTTCTCTCTCTCCTTCTCACTACATACAAAAATAAATTCCAAAATAAATTAATGCAATAAAGACACAATAAAACATACTATAAAAACACCAGAATAAAATTCAAAAACAGAACAAACCCTAATCTCCAAATCCAGCATAAAACAAGGACATTCAAAAAGAGAAGAGGAATATCAAACATCTGGGAAGAGTTAGTTACCACAGCTGTGTCCTAAAGATATATATTTAACTGTATACTTCATTGTATATATAATTGACAACCAGAGCAAAACATGGAAACTGTCACTATTTTGGTTCATTTACCCATTTCCCATTGATTGAGATCTACTGTCAGTTCATTTCAGTTCAGTCGCTCGCTTGTGTCTGACTCTGCAACCCCATGGATGCAGCACGCCAGGCTTCCCTGTCCATCACCAACTCCCACAGCTTCTCAGACTCATATCCACCGAGTCGGTGATGCCATCCAACCATTGCATCCTCTGTCGTCCCCTTCTCCTCCTGCCTTCAATCTTTCCAAGCATCAGGGTCTTTTCCAATGAGTCAGGTCTTCACATCAAGTGGCCAAAGCACTGTAGCTTCAGCTTCAGCATCAGTCCTTCCAATGAATATTCAGGACTGATTTCCTTTAGGATTGACTGGTTTGATCTCCTTGCTGTCCAAGGGACTCTCAAGAGTCTTCTCCAACTTTACGATTCAAAACCATCAATTCTTCGGTGTTCAGCTTTCTTTATGGTCCAACTCTCACACCCATACATGACTACTGGAAAAATCATAGCTTGGACTAGATGGACCTTTGTTGGCAAAGTAATGTCTCTGCTTTTTAATGTGCTGTTTAGGTTGGTCATAGCTTTTCTTCCAAGGGCTGAGTGTCTGTTTCATGGTTTCAGTCACCATCTGCAGTGATTTGGGAGCCCAAGAAAATTAAGTCTGTCACTGTTTCCATTGTTTCCCCATCTATTTGCCATGAATGATGGGACCAGATGCCATGATCTTAGTTTTCTGAATGTCGAATTTTAAGCCAACTTTTTCACTCTCCTCCTTTGCTTTCATCAAAAGGCTGTTTAGTTCCTCTTCACTTTCTACCATAAAGGTGGTGTCATCTGCGTATCTGAGGTTATTGATATTTCTCCTGGCAATGTTGATTCCAGCTTGTGCTTCATCCAGTCCAATATTTCACATGATGTACTCTCAGTTCAGTTCAGTCGCTCAGTCGTGTCCGACTCTTTGCGAACCCATGAATCTCAGCACGCCAGGCCTCCCTATCCATCACCAACTCCCGGAGTTCCAGACTCGCATCCATTGAGTCGGTGATGCCATCCAGCCATCTCATCCTCTGTTGTCCCCTTCTCCTCCTGCCCACAATCCCTCCCAGCATCAGAGTCTTTTCCAATGAGTCAACTCTTCACATGAGGTGGCCAAAGTACTGGAGTTTCAGCTTTAGCATCATTCCTTCTAAAGAAATCCCAGGGCTGATCTCCTTCAGAATGGACTGGTTGGATCTCCTTGCAGTCCAAGGGACTCTCAAGAGTCTTCTCCAGCACCACAGTTCAAAAGCATCAATTCTTNTTCAGCTTTAGCATCGTTCCTTCCAAAGAAATCCCAGGGCTGATCTCCTTCAGAATGGACTGGTTGGATCTCCTTGCAGTCCAAGGGACTCTCAAGAGTCTTCTCCAGCACCACAGTTCAAAAGCATCAATTCTTCGGTGCTCAGCCTTCTTCACAGTCCAACTCTCACATCCATACATGACCTCAAGAAAAACCATAGCCTTGATTAGACAGACCTTTGTTGGAAAAGTAATGTCTCTGCTTTTGAATATGCTATCTAGGTTGGTCATAACTTTTCTTCCAAGGAGTAAGCGTCTTCTAATTTCATGGCTGCAGTCACCATCTGCAGTGATTTTGGAGCCCAAAAAAATAAAGTCTGACACTGTTTCCACTGTTGCCCCATCTATTTCCCATGAATTGATGGGACCAGATGCCATGATCTTCGTTTCCTGAATGTTGAGCTTTAAGCCAACTTTTTCACTCTCCTCTTTGACTTTCATCAAGAGGCTTTTTAGTTCCTCTTCACTTTCTGCCATAAGGGTGGTGTCATCTGCATATCTGAGGTTATTGATGGCTATCTGAGGTTATTGATATTTCTCCTGGCAATCTTGATTCCAACTTGTGTTTCTTCCAGTCCAGCATTTCTCATGATGTACTCTGCATATAAATTAAATAAGCAGGGTGACAATATACAGCCTTGACGTACTACTGATGGTAGGACTATTCAAAGCAGATAGTGTAAGTCTGTTATCAGACTGTTATCTACAACCCTTCTCAGTACAGTCATGTCCCTGCTTGGAGACTGTGTGCATGCATGCTAAGTCACTTCAGTTGTGTCCAACTCTTTGCAACCCTTTGGACTGTAGCCCACAAGGCTCTGTCCATGGGGATTCTCCAGATAAGAATACTAGATAGAGTGGGTTGCCATGCCCTCCTCCAGAGGATCTTTCCAACCCAGGGATCAAATCACGTCTCCTGCATTGGCAGATGGGTTCTTTACCACTAGCGTCACCTAGGAAGCCCCAGTGCAACATGACTTGAGGTTTATTAGCAGAAAATGTATCACTAACCAATTTAGCTTTCTTATGAATTTGTACCTAACAAATAATGCATCCAAAATTGAGAGTATAGCTGCTCCATTGTGTTGTATTTTGTTTTTAGCAAAGTTCCAATGGTCCTGTGAAGAAGTCCATGCGTGAGAAGGCTGTTGAGAGAAGGAATGTCAATAAAGAGCACAACAGTAACTTTAAAGCCGGCTATATTCCAATTGATGAAGATCGCCTCCATAAAACAGGACTGAGAGGGAGAAAGGGCAATTTAGCCATCTGTGTGATTATCCTCCTGTTTATCCTGGCTGTCATCAATTTAATTGTGAGTATTTAGCACAGAGTATTCTTTTCTTAATTAGCATGAGGAATTTTTCTTCTGTTTTTAGTGAAACCATGGTAAAGAATCTGCCTGCAGTGTGGGAGACCCAGATTCAGTCAGTCCCTCAGTTGGGAAGATCCCCTGGAGAAGGAAATGGCAACCCACTCCAGTATTCTTGCCTGGAGAGTTCATGGACAGAGGAGCCAGTCTACAGTCCATGGGGTTGCCAAGAGTCAGACACGACTGAGCGACTAACACTTTGTTACCTCGCTTTTTTGGCATTTAGCTTTACTGTACTTTGCCTTTACTGCATTTTTTACAGATTGAAGGTTTGCGGCAGCCTTGTCCCAGGCGTGCCTGTTAGTGCCAGGCATGGCAGCATGCTCACTTTTTCCAGCAGCATCTGCTCACTTCAGTCTCCTCTCCGTGTCACAGTTCAGGAATTTTAGCTATATCTCAGTTTTTCTCATTATTACATTTCTTATGGTGATCTCTGACCAGTCATCTTTAATATTACCATTGTAATTGTGTGGGGTTCCCACTATCCACATCCATAAAAGATGGTGAATTTAATTGATAAATGTTGTATGCATTCTGATTGCTCCATCCACTAGCGCTTCCCTCCTTTCACTCTTTCTCTCCCTCTACTTGAAGTAAAGTGAAGTGAAGTCACACTTAGAAGAGTGACCAGAAGTCACTCCTGTCAGGCTCCTCTGTCCATGGGATTTTCCAGGCAAGAATACTGGAGTGGGTTGCCATTTCCTTCTCCAGGGGATCTTCCCAACCCAGGGATCTAACCTGGGTCTCCTGCATTGCAGGCAGACTCCTTACTGGCTGAGCCATTCTCTAAGAGGCCATTCCCATGGCCTCTTACATGTTCAAGTGAAAGGAGGAGTTGCCAGTAAGCTTAATCATATCTAACTTTTGATTTAAACTTACTGAGGAAGATACATGACAAGCTGAGATCAGCTGAAAGCTAGGTCTCTTATGCCAAACACTTAGAGAAGTTGTGAATGCAAAGAAAAGCTTCTTAAAGGAAATTGAAGGTCCTACTCTAGGGAATTCCTTGGTGGTTCAGTGATTAGGATTTGACAGTTTCACTGCCAAAGTGCCAAGTTCAATCCCTGGTCGAGAAATTAAGATCTCACAAGCTTTGCAGCACAACAACAAAAAACTTAATTCCTATTCTAGAGAACACATGAATGGTAAGAAAACAAAATAGTTTTATTGCTGATACAGAAAAAAGTTTTACTTGTCTGGATGGAAGATCAAAGCAGCCACAAAATTCTCTTAAGTCAAAGCCAAATCCAGAGTAACCAACACCCTTCAATTCTATGAAGGCTGAGAGAGGTAAGGAAGCTGCAGAAGTTTGAAGCTAATGGAGGTTTGTTCGTGGCATTTAAGAAAAAAGGCTCTCTATAACATAAAAGTACAAGGTGAAATAACCTGTGCTGATAGAGAAGCTGCAACAAGTTATCTAGAAGACCTACCTGAGATCATTACAGGTGACTTCACTAAATGACAGATTATCATCGCAGACAGGACAGCCTTATATTGGAAGAAGATGCCATCTAGGACTTGCTTAGCTAGAGAGGGGAAGCCAGTGCCTGGCTTCAGAGCTTCAGAGGACAGGCTGATTCTCTTGTTAGGGGCTGAGACAGCCAGTGACTTTAAGTTGCATCCAGCGCTTATTTGCCATTTGGAAAATCCTAGGGCCCTAAGAATTATGCTAAGTCTTCTGTGTCTGGGCTCTGTAAGTGGAACAACCAAGTCTGGATAACTGCACACTTGTTTACAACACAGTTTACTGAATATTTTAAGCCCACTGTTGAGATTTGCTGCTCAGAAAAAAAAAAAAATGTTTCTTTCAAAATGTTACTGCTCATTGATGATGCATCAGTCAGCGAAGAGCTCTGGTAGAGGTGCACGGTGTTGTTTGTAGTGGAGCTGCAGTGTTGTTTTCATGCCTGGTAACACAACATCCAGTCTGCAGCCCATCGATCAAGCAGTAATTCTGACTTCCAGGTCTTATTAAGAAATGCATTTATTTATTTAAAAAGAAATACATTTTTTAAGGATAATAGCTACCATAAATAGTGACTCCTCTGATGGATCTGGGCAAAGTAAGTTGAAAAGCCTTTGGAAAGAATTCATTCTTCCAGATGCCATCAAGAACAGTGGGGTTTATGGGAAGAGGTCAAAATATCAATGT
>SJYX01022735.1:0-22120 GCA_006410675.1 Oreotragus oreotragus
CACTCTCCCATCCTGCTTTGTTTTTTTCTTCAAAGCGCCTGTCCTGACATTCCACTACGTAAATGTGTTAATTGCACTTACATTCCATTGCAATCGACATGGGAAGGCTGTCAGGAAAGGCACTTTGGGCTCTGTGTTTGGAGGGGAGGGGAGAGGGTGGGTTCAAACCATGGCTGAAGGTGCCGAGCTAGGCGGAAGTGACCCCCGAGGCTGGTCTGTGTATCTCTCTGACCCAACAATAGTATTTATTGCCAAAGAAGGTGATTACAGCAGAAGTCGTCCCCGCGCTGGCATTAGTCACTGTAAGCCCAACGGCAAATGCTTCTTTGGGCCTGATCTTTGGTTATCTGCCAGGCACCTGCTATTTCAGCTCTTTGGAGACAGAGTGAAGGGATGAGAGGTTATCCAGCCTGTGCATTTGTAACTAGGTACGGGCTACCGGGGGCTTTGCTGGTGGCTCAACATCAAGAATCCACCTGTCAATGCAGGAGATGCGGGTTCCATCCCTGGCTTGGGAAAATCCCCTGGAGAAGGAAATGGCAACCCGCTCCAGTACTCTTGCCTGGAAAATCCCATGAACAGAGGAGCCTACAGTCCATGGGGTCGCAAAAGAAGTCGGACATGACTGAGCAACTGAAAGAACCCGGCAGCTACAGGGCTACCCCTTCCCGGAGGTGAAGGCGGTGTGGGGTGCTGGGACCAGCTGCCCTGGTTCCGTGAGGCTGGGATGGTTTCCTGATGGCTTCAGGAGAGCCTTGCCCACTCAACCCTCCTGCACCCCAGAATCACTGGGGGGATTGTGTGAAACAGAGGTGATTGGGCCCCACCTCATAAATTCTGGCTTGTTCAGGGAGGTGGCCTGGACGTTGGGATTGTTTACAATCTCCAAGGAGACTTCCACCAGCAGCCGGAATAGAGACCCAGTACTTGAGGCTTGAGAGATGCTGGGCTGCTGGTTGTCAAGGCCACGGTATCTCAGATGTTCAGAAAACAGTCTCTGTTGAAAAAAAACCTGCGCGCTGTCTTTCCAGAAGCTGGACTCTGCCACGCTTCCCCAAGGCCTTTATAGAGCGAGCTTTGCTGGCAGACAGCCAGCACAGAGTTCCCCGATGGCTTTGGGACGGTGGCAGGGAGCTGCTGGAAGCTTGGCCTCCACAGGCAGGGCCTCTAGGAGCCCAGGGCCTTTCTGCTTCCTCCCAAGCCCTGCAGACCCCAGCTCAGCATTCAGGGTGGTGTTCCAACACCCTCTTGGGCAGAGCCCCATGAAGCTGGCATCCTGGACTGCCCTGGCACCAGGCCTCCCTCCTGGCCATCTGCCCAGTTCCCCCTCCCCAACACCCCCGACCCGTTTCCAGGCCGTGGAACCCAGCCCCTCTCATCCGGCCAGGGTGATCTTCTTGCTCTCCTCTCCACTGAAGTGTCTTTGTAGATTTCATCTGTCTCTACTCAGAAACTAATAGTGTTGAGGGGAGAGGGGTCAAGGGCATGGGGCCTGGGCCCCTGGCCAGGCTCACACCATGGGGAGCTTTGAGCCCACGCCCCTGAGTGGACCATGAAAGCTTGGGGAGAAGGTCCACAGGTGCTCCCGAGCACCCCTTGGGAATCGAGCCCTGAGAGTGTCCTCTGCCCTCACGGGGGGCAGTGGTGGAGGAAGCCTCCCTCCGTGCCCCATCCCCTCTATCCCTGCAGCTGAATCCGCTCCATTCAATAATGGACTGAGCGACTGACTTCCTGTCCTCCTGCTTTCAGGATGAGGTGATCAGTGCAGGGGCATCATGCTGCCCAGAGAAAGGCCCAGAATCCTGGCCTCCTAGGCGAGGACGTGTCATTGTCCCCCAGGGTAGGGAAGTTTTCCTCCTTGTCACGGGCATGACAGCTGACATAACTACCCCTTGCTAGAGGGTTTTCTTGTTCCGTTCAGGCCTGACGCGGCAGCCCAAGTGCCCAGCCTCTCCCTAACCTCTCCCTGGCCCTGTGTCGCTGGCCGAGGCTGGTACAGACCTGAGCCTCGCCTGCTGCCTCTGCTGGGGTCCTCCATGGGTCAAGTCCAGCTGCTCATCAGGCCAAGAGCCAGCTCTCGGGGCACAGCACTCAGCTGGAGCTTGTGCTGCCCAGGGGAGGCTGCCTGATGGCTTCCTAGGTAGCTCAGGGACCAGAAAGTTCTCATCTACTTCCCAGGTGGTACAGTGGCGAAGAACCCACCCGCCAATGCAGGAAACACAAGAGACACGGGTTCAACCCCTGGGTCAGGAAGATCCCCCGGAGTAGGAAATGACAACCCCCTCCAGTGTTCTTGCCTGGAAAATTCCATGGACAGAGGAGCCCAGCAGGTTACCATCCATGGGGTCAAAGAGAGTCAGATACAACTGAGCACACACCTTTAGCAGACAGGTCAAGGGACTCTCAGAGCACCCGCAGTGGAAAAAAAGAGGCAGGTTCACTTCTGGGCTCTCCAGGAGACCAGGCAGCGCTTGCCAGGCCTTCTTCCCCTGTGGGGCCAGGGTCCAGGGAAGGCCTCAGGGCTCAAGGGATTCCCAGGGGACAGCTTCTGGTCCCAGGCGCCAAAGCCACAGCGCAAGACATGTGCTCCAGCCTGGCCCCCTCCGGGAGCTCCAGCTCCTTCCAGATGTATGGGAGGCCCCGCTGGGCGGGTTCAGACGCAGAGGCACAGGCCAGCCGAGGTTGGGAGGATTTGTTTATTCAAGGCACAGTCATAGCGTTAATAACAAGAAGGTTCGGCGTTCTGGCACATTCCTTAAGTGGTGGTGGCCAAGGGAAGTCCACGCGCCCCACTGGGGTCCCCAGAGGATGCAATGCTGCTAATAGGCACTTTGCTTCCAGAAGCGTCTGAGGAAGAGTCAGGCAGGTGTGGAGCTGCCCTAGGCCCAGGGAGGGGCGCTTCTCGAAGACTCTAGGCGATCCCTGGTCTGGGAGGCAGCTCCCTCGAGAGAGGAGCAGGTCTGAGGCTCTGGGGATTGGGGGAGGCCGTGGGGGACAGATGGGGCAGGGGCAGGTGGGGAAGGGGGCTGTGGATGGGGTGGATGGTGGTAGGTGGAGGCCAGCGGGTGAGACCCACGTGGGCTGAGGGTGCAGGTTGGAAGGGAAATGCCCGAGGAGGGCCTGGCAGTGCCATGGCGGGCCCCAGGCTCACCCACGCCCCCAGCAGCGGCCACGCAAGGTGGAGCGGCTGTGGCCGGGGTCCCGGCTGGTTGCCTTGAGTCTCCGGGAAGAGCAGAGATGCCAGGGGACTCCAACACTCCCAACACCCTCCCCATCTTCTCTCAGAACCAGGCCGCCTTTGACCCAGGTTCAGAGCGGGCAGCCCCAGCCCTGCTGCTGCGTCATCTGGTGGGACCCTTCCCATACGCAGCTTCCGCAGACTTAGGGGGACCAGGCGAGAGCGACCGCCACAGGAATGGCCCAGCGGGGACCGCGAGACGGGGGCTGGATGCCAGCAAGAGGCGCCGAGAGAGGGAGCCCTCAGGCCAACTTCCAGCAGGACACGCCCGCCGGACACGTGGGGGCTGGGGGGGCTGGAGTCGCCACCTCCCTGTGGCGGACAGGGCTCCAGGCCAGGGGTCCTGACCGCTCTGCTCTGGAGGGGTCCCTTCCCCTTGACAGCTGGTGAAATGTTTGGGGAGCAGGCCTGTGGGGCCTGGGTTTATGGGGATAATTTCCTCCTTATTCAGACCTGGGCGGGGTAAGACCCCCCTCCTCCCCCCAGCTGACCCAGGCTCTCTCTGGAAATTAGCCCTCATGCCGAAGTCCGGGCCGAGGTCTCGGTGGTGGGGTGGGGGCACAGCAGGGCTTCTTGCCCAAGTGCTACTTCTCTGGGCTCAAGCTTGGAGCTTCTGGAGCCAGGATGTGGGCAGAGAGGGGAGCGGAAGTGAGGCTCAAGTGATCTGAACACAGGAGCACCTGTGTGTCCAGGAGCCGGTGGCCAACACCCAGGTGAGGGAGACCCGAGTGCCCACCTTCAGGAGGGTGGCTGCAGGGACCCAGGCCTTTGGAGGACAGTTCAGGAAAGCCCTAGAGCACACAGACCCCACCTGGCGCAACTTGTCCCGGCCCACCGACGCCCCTGCAGCCCTTCTCTGTGTCTCCCTCGGCCTGGCTGCCTGGAGGTCCTGGTGGGCCACCTGTCCCCGGAGGCTGAGGCCTGCAACTCCCTGCCTGGGGCGAGGGTGCCCCCAGGGCCCTTCCTACTCAGGATTCGGCTCCTCCGGGTCCCGGGTGGTGGCCGCTTTGGGAGGGCAGCCTGAGTCTGCCTGTCCGCGGGGGGACACGGCGGCCCCGACCCCACCACCCACAGGGAATCTGCAGTGTCTGAGCCAGGACCATGCCGGAGGCACTCTTCAGCCCAGAGTGTAGGGTGGCCCAGAGAGGAGACATGGGTCCCACTTGGAGCCCGGGGAAAGACCGGGCAGTGCCTGGTCTGCAGCGTGGGCTTCTCACCCTAAGCTATGCCCCCCCACCTTGGCTGGGGGCTTAGGCACTCAGATGGGTATGAGGCAGGGGCAGCTCTCAGCAGCCACATCCTTGACCTTGGGGGTCCTCTCATGGGCTTGGGGGAGGCATATCTGGTTTCTCATCACTTGGCATTTTGGGAGAAGACACCCCCTCCTCCCCGCCGCTCCAGCCAACTCCGTGAATTATGCCTCTGCCCCTCCCGCCTGACAGTAACCAGCCGGGTTGCTTTCATCAGAATGCACACAGGTCCCATTTAATGAGCCCCGTTACCCTTGCAGGGACAGACAAGAGAACAAGTCTCTACCCTGCAGCTCCTGGGCCCCCTGATGAGGAGCGGGGGACAGAGAGGGGGTCAGTCGCCTCCTTCCCATCTACGCTCTCACCCATCCCTTCCTTCCGGTGGGGTGCAGGACTTTTTCCTTGTGGCTCTCCATGCGGGGAAGCTGGGAGGAGGTGGTCCTCTGTGTCTCGGGTCCTCCGCAGACTGCAGGGGAGGGATAGGGCTGGGAGGAGGGTGGGTGGGGGGCGGCGCAGCCGCAGAAGCTCCTCGGGCAGGGCAGCTGGTGGAAGGGTGGGGAAGACCCCAAAGAGTCTTCTTCCTGCCTCCTCTCTTAGGCACACCTTCTCCCTCGTGACCCCAGGAAAGCCCTCCAAGCCTTCAGTCTCTGTGCTCTGGGCTCCAGCTGCTGTCGCCAAGAGGCGGGGCTTGCCTATATCCTCCGTCCCATCCTGGGGGGGCCCTTCTAGACTGCCCAGCGTCTCCCATTCGGAATGGTCAGCAGGATGGGGCCTCCACGTGGCCGAGAGATACAGCCAGGGCTCCGCTGGAGCCTTCCCAAAGTCTGCAGGATGTGTTGGGGGGGCAGACCAGGGCGCCCTGCTGCCTCTCTCTGCCAGGCCCTTCCCCTGGCAGCCACTCCTGGCTGGAGTTGCCAGGTGGAGGCCTGGGTCCTGGTCAGTGATACTGGCTCTGGTCCCCCAGTTCCAGCCCTTCCTGGAACCGGGCCGAGTCCAGCTCCCTTGAAAAGGCCCTCGCACCGCTCTCCTCTTCTCCCTCTTCCGGCTGTCTGCTCATGGTGCCGTAGGTGGGCTGGGCGGGGGAGGAGGCAGGGGTCAGGTTCATCTCCGGCTCTTGCAGCACGGTGGCCACATACAGCTGCTCAGGACAAAGAAGGGAGACGGGACAAGGTCACACGTGGGCCGAGGCGAGGTCATGTCCATCTGGGCACACCCTCCCCCCCCGGCCCTGCCCACCCCGCCCTCTAAGCTGTGGCTCCTTCCTCTTTCCCTGGCAGCCCGCGTCCTGGCTAGCCTGCCCAGTCTGCCTTCCCGGTTGCTCTCGAGCACGTCGCAGGCATCTACGTGCTCCCTGGACTAGTCAGCGGTCTCCTAACTCCCAGCCCACTGCTCCTTCAGCACACGTGCCATTCAGTCTCGGTTCCAGGTCCGGCTGAACCCAGGGGGAGATGACAGGCTCCCTGACACTGGGGTCTGGGGGGGGAACCCCCATTCCTGAGCTAGTGCGCTTTCTACCGCAGCTTCAGAGATGCATCCAACACCCTTGGGCTGGCCCGTGAATGAGGATTTGAAATCGAGGCTGCCATCTGAGGTCTTAGTTATGAGACCTGTGAAGTCTAGGCTTGGGCTCAGGAATGCCTGGGATAACAGCCGAATAGAAAAACACAAGAAGTATCAGGGATGGGGCTGTCTGTTGTCCTTTGAAAGGACTTTGAAACCAACTCCTTATTTTGAAAACAGGTAATTATTGGATAGAATGAAACCTTTTCTGTAGGAGTTTATTAGAGTGAGACTAAACAGCCCTACATGATGAAGGAACATTTTTTTTCTTCAATAGAATTTAGATATTTTCATAGGGCCAAAGTCAACCCCATAGATGACTTTTGGGTCCTCCAGGAAAAATGATAACTGAAAAATGGAAAAAGCCAGCAGTCATCCCTGAACCCGGTTGTCATTTTAGCATCATTAATGGCAATAAATGGGATATTATATATCTCCTCGTGTGACACTGCCTGTAATGTTCTAGGCCCTAGTGTTGAACTTGAATCTTCAATTCCAGCCTTTGAATCTAACTTCTAGTTTTCAGGAAATACAAGAGATACTGTAACCTCCTGTAAGATACCATGAAGAAACAGCCAGAAAAAGCCAGAAGATGGGGCCTTCTGCAGGACTATAGGCTTGGTCTCTCCAACAAATCATAAAATAGAGATGGGGCTGAAATAAAAGGGATATGGGCAGGGACCAGATTAATCCAGCACAGACCCTGGATTGGATCCTGGTTTGGACGAGCTGTAAAGTATATTTCTGGAAACACAGGGCAAGTTGAATATGGACTAGATATTTGAAGAGGTAAAAAAGTATTTATGTAGGAAGACGGAGATTGTTAACTAAAAACAGGTTATGAAACAGTGTGCAGTGTTATGACATTTTAGAAGAAATATATATCTGCAAGAATATACATTGAGGTGTCAGTGGTCATTGTAGGTGGTAGAAATATGGACTTTTATTTTCTTATTTTGGCTTTTTTTTTTTTTTCCCCATAGTTACCTACAACGCTCAGAAATCTCTGTTATAATAATGAAAGATTTAAAAAAATCAATTCCAGTAATTTCTTAAAAAAAAAAAAAAAAGCCCAAACTCTGGAGTCTAGCAGACCTGGTTCCAACTTTGTTCTGCCGTTTTCTTGCACAGTAGTACCCTAGGGTCTAAATTAAGTCAGGTCTTTGAGCCTCAGTTTCCTCATCTGTAAAATGAGGATCATTCCCCCCGCCCCCACTGTGTGGGTTAAGCGTAAAGATCAAGAGCAAGAATGGTGGAGCGTCTAGTTTGCAAGGTTTCAATAACCAACTGCTGACAATATTCTGGAAGGGCCATCTCAGCAGGGACCTAGGAGGAGTGCTCTGTGGAGAGAGACTCCTGCTTCGAAACCTTTGTTTCTCCTGGTACTGAAGCTCCATCCCCCCTGCCATCCCCCAGAGCTCACTGGGCCCTCTCTGTGGGGCTCGCTTCAGAGTGAGGCCTGTAGTTCTGTGCACCCGGCGTGGGCACGTCCTCCCACTGTTGTCTAAGGGGCCCCCTCTCCCACCCGCTCTGCAAGTGCTGCCTGCTCTGCAGTTGCACCTGGCCCAAAACTGTCTTTGGTTCCCCGATGCCCCGGATTCTCTCTTCTGGGCCTTTCCACAGGCTGGTCCTGTTCCTCGAGTGCTCTCCCCGACACCCTCTTCCATCCGGCAACCCCTAACTCTCCCGTGCCTGGAGTCTGACTAGACCTCCCCTCCTCCAGGAAGCCTTCCCTGAGTGCCCAGGGCTGGCTGGTGCTCTTCTTCAGTGTTCCTCCAAGGCACCCTGGCATCGGGGCATGGGCCGATCCAGGCCCCAGCTCAGTGCCTGCCGTGGCAGCCTGGCATCCACCCTTGTGGCTGCGTTTCGGCGTGCGCTCGTGCCTGTCTCCAGGCTGAGCCACGGGGGTGGGAGCAGCGCCCAGCCTGCGGGACCCCTGCACTCGGTGGCCAGCCTCGTCTCCTCTCAAGCTGACGGGCTCACTCGTCTTACCATTCCGTGCAGACCTCCAATAGCTCACGGCAGCTCTGTCCGCACCACGCTGCCTGGCACCCGCGCCCTTGGTGGCAGCCTTCGGTCCTGAGGCTGAAGGACCCCAGCAGGCCCCTGCGTCTACACGACTGAGCTCGCTGAGGCTGAGTCCGCCCCGCCCTTTCTCTTCCTCTCTGAGCTCCTTCTATAGTGTGTCCTGGAGAAATTCCTGGATCTTCTATCATTCTGAAGGCTCTTCAGCCAGGGCCACGGCAACAATCTGACCTGGGCCAAGTCCTACTGCGTCAGAGGGGGGAGTCCTGGGCACCCCGTCTCCTCCCCGATACCCAGGGTGGACTCTAACCGCTGGCGAACCCACAAGGCTGCTGGAGAAGCCTTGCAAGCCTTCCCTGTAAGCACCCCACTCCCTGACCCCGACCTGTCCCAGGGCGAAGGCACCGACTCACAAGGGAGGTTGGCGTGGAGGAGGTGCTGCTCGGCTCCAGGTCAAACATGGTCTCCATCTCCTCGGGCTGTGGCGGGGGGAGAGACAGGGAGGGCCAGTGAATGCCCCGCCCGCCGCCCTCCCCATATCCAGAGAAACCCGGACCCTAACCTCAGGCTGAAGAGGCCCCCCGCTCCCCTTCAACTCATCTGTTTTCCAGACTTGCACCCCCGCTGGCCAGGCTGCACCCTCGGGGGACAGAGTGAAGACCGGGATGCTGGGGAGACCCTTCTGGAAGGAGCTGTGGGAAGCTGTGGTGCAAAGATGAGCCTGCTGCTTTGACTCCAGGAGAAGCCCTGACTTCAACAATCCCCTCTTCCCTGCCAGAGTTTCCCTTTTATCTGAGATGAAGGTCACCTTCTGTCTCTGGAGTGGACACTTGAGCAACCAGATCCCATGACATTGTTGCATTGGGAAGAGCCAGAGCTGTTGTCTGCCCAGGTGGTTCACCAGCATGGACTCAGGCCAGGGGATGGAGGAGGGGCCGGGGAGAAAGGGAGCAAGTGCCTATGCCAGGACCCCAGAGATGGGACCACCAGAAGCAAGAAGATCCTCTTCTCAGAGGCTCCCTTCTCCGGCTCAGTAGGATGCTAGCACTTGAAGGTACTTGAAGTCAACTTTCTTTCTTATTTAAATTCATTTGAAAAGGAAACAATTCGCTATTATAAACAAAAATCCTGTGTCGGCTGCTATAAACAAGGTCAACTAGAAAAATCAAGGTGTAACCAGGAAAAACAGAAAATGCTTCGGTCCACTGGAAATCATTCCAACGCGCTTCTAAAGTCACCCCACTTCAGGAAGTGCTGACCTAGAGCACACAGTTCTGCTGGCAAGGACGGGCTCCCTTCTCTAATAACTGGCTGGGCCCCGAGACCCTGATGCTGGGAAAGATTGAGGGAAGGGGGGGAAGTGGGCAACAGAGGGTGAGATGGTTGGATGGCATCACTGAGTCAATGAACAGGAGTTTGAGCAAACTCCGGGAGATATGAAGGACAGGAGGTCTGGCGTATTGCAGACCACAGGGTTGCAAAGAGTCGGACGCGACTTAGCCACTAAACAACAATGCTGGCAAACAGTCAAAGGGGTCATGGGGCCCAGAGAGCCAGGCCTCCCCTCCAGACAAGATCAGAGTACCCTGAGAGTCTTCAGAGTGAGATGACTGGTCCCCTTCCCCAGGGTGTCATCCTTACCACCCCCCTCACTCCTTCACTCCGTCCTTTTTCTCAACCCTCCATCCCTTGGAATGGCCCCAGCAGCTCACATCGTAGGAGGGATGGGCCAGCAGCCTGTGGTTTGGAGGAGACATCAGAGGGGGGAAGAGGAGAGGACGACTGTCTTCTGCCCTGGGAGGCGTGGTTCTGGGGCCAGCGCAAGGACACACACAGTGCGCACACCCCGCACTGTCTGCCCACCCCACCATCAGAGAGAAAGGCAGGAGCCTCTCAGCGCCCTGATGCTGTGGGCGCCCCAGGCGGGGGGCGGTCCTCAAGCTGTGTGCGCCCTGGGGAGAACTTGCGGGAGGAGAGGCAGGCTGGCAACTCACCTCATAGTTAGTCATTTTCGACATCTTCCCCAGGAAGGTGGCAACGCAGACCATTATTATGGAAACAATAAGGGTGGTGAGGGAGAAGATGGTGATGGCATGCTGGGACCCTGCAAGGAGAAGGAGAGGCGTGGGCTTGGTGCCTGAGGACCAGAGCTGGCAGAGATGCTGGCCCGGCTGACATACGCCTGGGGCCCCGGCCCAGCACCCGTGCAGGAGTTTGGAGCCCAGGGCGGAGATGTCTCTGCCCAGCTCTCCTCTTAACCACATAATCTATGAGCCCCACCAGGGACATCATCCCTCTGTGCTACCTGACCAGTTTAGACTTCAGCATCTGGCAGATTCCACGAAAAAAAAAATTCATTTACTTAAATAGCCACTTAGGTGCCCATTAAATGTTCCCTTAGATGTCAGCTACCTTCCATATCACGGTCCCTGGGAAGTATCTGAGTCATTTATGTCACTCCCTCAGGTCACTCATTTATGTCCCTGTCCCCAAATGCAGTGACTGACCCACACCTTTCCTTGTAAGCCCTCCCCCACCACTTTTAAAAAAAAATTCTTTTAAATTTTACATTGGAGTGGACTTCCCTGTAGCTCAAACGGTGAAGTCTGCCTGCAATGCAGGAGACCCAGGTTCGATCCCTGGGTCAGGAAGATCCCCTGGAGGAGGAAATGGCAACCCACTCCAGTATTCTTGCCTGGAGAATCCCATGGACAGAGGAGCCTGGCGGGCTACAGTCTGTGGGGTCACAATCAGTCGACTGAGTGACTAACACGAATACTACTACAGTTGATTACCCATCAAATGCTTTCCCCCATATAAGTTATTACAGAATATTGAGCAGAGTTCCCTGTGCTGTACAGTAGGTTGAGGCTGGTTATCTGTTTTAAAAAACAGCAGTGTGTACATGTCCATTCCGAACTCCTATTATGTCCCTCCCTGCTCTTCCCCCTCGGGTAAACATAAATTCTTTCTCTAAATCTATGAATCTGATTTTGTTTTGCAGATAAGCTCCTTTGTATCATTTTCTGCATATAAGTAATGTCATATGAAATTTGTCTAACTCTCATAAGCCCTTTTGAAGTAAGCATACTCCATTACATGTGCTAATAACACAGAAAAGCAATTCAGAATTTAAAAGTCACTTTGTTTCGTTTGGGGATGTTTGGTAACTTTTTCATGACAGCAGTTTTCTAACTACATGAATATTAAAAATCAGTCTTTACAGTCGGAAGTTATTGCAAAATGATGTTTATCGTTGTGTTTTTATAAAAGCAAAAAATGGTAAACAACTTCAATATCCCAACAACGGTGAACTGACTAAAACTGGTGGAAATTAATGCAGCCATTAAAAGACACGTGTGCAAACAGTGTTTTAATAATGGAAGAAACTGCTCAGAGCATAATGTTCAGTGAAGAAACTCAGGCTATAAGTCTGACTAGAATAAAATAGATCTACAGTTTTGTAAAGTCAATCAGTAAACCCCCTGTCTCTTANGGGAGGCCCCGCTGGGCGGGTTCAGACGCAGAGGCACAGGCCAGCCGAGGTTGGGAGGATTTGTTTATTCAAGGCACAGTCATAGCGTTAATAACAAGAAGGTTCGGCGTTCTGGCACATTCCTTAAGTGGTGGTGGCCAAGGGAAGTCCACGCGCCCCACTGGGGTCCCCAGAGGATGCAATGCTGCTAATAGGCACTTTGCTTCCAGAAGCGTCTGAGGAAGAGTCAGGCAGGTGTGGAGCTGCCCTAGGCCCAGGGAGGGGCGCTTCTCGAAGACTCTAGGCGATCCCTGGTCTGGGAGGCAGCTCCCTCGAGAGAGGAGCAGGTCTGAGGCTCTGGGGATTGGGGGAGGCCGTGGGGGACAGATGGGGCAGGGGCAGGTGGGGAAGGGGGCTGTGGATGGGGTGGATGGTGGTAGGTGGAGGCCAGCGGGTGAGACCCACGTGGGCTGAGGGTGCAGGTTGGAAGGGAAATGCCCGAGGAGGGCCTGGCAGTGCCATGGCGGGCCCCAGGCTCACCCACGCCCCCAGCAGCGGCCACGCAAGGTGGAGCGGCTGTGGCCGGGGTCCCGGCTGGTTGCCTTGAGTCTCCGGGAAGAGCAGAGATGCCAGGGGACTCCAACACTCCCAACACCCTCCCCATCTTCTCTCAGAACCAGGCCGCCTTTGACCCAGGTTCAGAGCGGGCAGCCCCAGCCCTGCTGCTGCGTCATCTGGTGGGACCCTTCCCATACGCAGCTTCCGCAGACTTAGGGGGACCAGGCGAGAGCGACCGCCACAGGAATGGCCCAGCGGGGACCGCGAGACGGGGGCTGGATGCCAGCAAGAGGCGCCGAGAGAGGGAGCCCTCAGGCCAACTTCCAGCAGGACACGCCCGCCGGACACGTGGGGGCTGGGGGGGCTGGAGTCGCCACCTCCCTGTGGCGGACAGGGCTCCAGGCCAGGGGTCCTGACCGCTCTGCTCTGGAGGGGTCCCTTCCCCTTGACAGCTGGTGAAATGTTTGGGGAGCAGGCCTGTGGGGCCTGGGTTTATGGGGATAATTTCCTCCTTATTCAGACCTGGGCGGGGTAAGACCCCCCTCCTCCCCCCAGCTGACCCAGGCTCTCTCTGGAAATTAGCCCTCATGCCGAAGTCCGGGCCGAGGTCTCGCTGGTGGGGTGGGGGCACAGCAGGGCTTCTTGCCCAAGTGCTACTTCTCTGGGCTCAAGCTTGGAGCTTCTGGAGCCAGGATGTGGGCAGAGAGGGGAGCGGAAGTGAGGCTCAAGTGATCTGAACACAGGAGCACCTGTGTGTCCAGGAGCCGGTGGCCAACACCCAGGTGAGGGAGACCCGAGTGCCCACCTTCAGGAGGGTGGCTGCAGGGACCCAGGCCTTTGGAGGACAGTTCAGGAAAGCCCTAGAGCACACAGACCCCACCTGGCGCAACTTGTCCCGGCCCACCGACGCCCCTGCAGCCCTTCTCTGTGTCTCCCTCGGCCTGGCTGCCTGGAGGTCCTGGTGGGCCACCTGTCCCCGGAGGCTGAGGCCTGCAACTCCCTGCCTGGGGCGAGGGTGCCCCCAGGGCCCTTCCTACTCAGGATTCGGCTCCTCCGGGTCCCGGGTGGTGGCCGCTTTGGGAGGGCAGCCTGAGTCTGCCTGTCCGCGGGGGGACACGGCGGCCCCGACCCCACCACCCACAGGGAATCTGCAGTGTCTGAGCCAGGACCATGCCGGAGGCACTCTTCAGCCCAGAGTGTAGGGTGGCCCAGAGAGGAGACATGGGTCCCACTTGGAGCCCGGGGAAAGACCGGGCAGTGCCTGGTCTGCAGCGTGGGCTTCTCACCCTAAGCTATGCCCCCCCACCTTGGCTGGGGGCTTAGGCACTCAGATGGGTATGAGGCAGGGGCAGCTCTCAGCAGCCACATCCTTGACCTTGGGGGTCCTCTCATGGGCTTGGGGGAGGCATATCTGGTTTCTCATCACTTGGCATTTTGGGAGAAGACACCCCCTCCTCCCCGCCGCTCCAGCCAACTCCGTGAATTATGCCTCTGCCCCTCCCGCCTGACAGTAACCAGCTGGGTTGCTTTCATCAGAATGCACACAGGTCCCATTTAATGAGCCCCGTTACCCTTGCAGGGACAGACAAGAGAACAAGTCTCTACCCTGCAGCTCCTGGGCCCCCTGATGAGGAGCGGGGGACAGAGAGGGGGTCAGTCGCCTCCTTCCCATCTACGCTCTCACCCATCCCTTCCTTCCGGTGGGGTGCAGGACTTTTTCCTTGTGGCTCTCCATGCGGGGAAGCTGGGAGGAGGTGGTCCTCTGTGTCTCGGGTCCTCCGCAGACTGCAGGGGAGGGATAGGGCTGGGAGGAGGGTGGGTGGGGGGCGGCGCAGCCGCAGAAGCTCCTCGGGCAGGGCAGCTGGTGGAAGGGTGGGGAAGACCCCAAAGAGTCTTCTTCCTGCCTCCTCTCTTAGGCACACCTTCTCCCTCGTGACCCCAGGAAAGCCCTCCAAGCCTTCAGTCTCTGTGCTCTGGGCTCCAGCTGCTGTCGCCAAGAGGCGGGGCTTGCCTATATCCTCCGTCCCATCCTGGGGGGGCCCTTCTAGACTGCCCAGCGTCTCCCATTCGGAATGGTCAGCAGGATGGGGCCTCCACGTGGCCGAGAGATACAGCCAGGGCTCCGCTGGAGCCTTCCCAAAGTCTGCAGGATGTGTTGGGGGGGCAGACCAGGGCGCCCTGCTGCCTCTCTCTGCCAGGCCCTTCCCCTGGCAGCCACTCCTGGCTGGAGTTGCCAGGTGGAGGCCTGGGTCCTGGTCAGTGATACTGGCTCTGGTCCCCCAGTTCCAGCCCTTCCTGGAACCGGGCCGAGTCCAGCTCCCTTGAAAAGGCCCTCGCACCGCTCTCCTCTTCTCCCTCTTCCGGCTGTCTGCTCATGGTGCCGTAGGTGGGCTGGGCGGGGGAGGAGGCAGGGGTCAGGTTCATCTCCGGCTCTTGCAGCACGGTGGCCACATACAGCTGCTCAGGACAAAGAAGGGAGACGGGACAAGGTCACACGTGGGCCGAGGCGAGGTCATGTCCATCTGGGCACACCCTCCCCCCCCGGCCCTGCCCACCCCGCCCTCTAAGCTGTGGCTCCTTCCTCTTTCCCTGGCAGCCCGCGTCCTGGCTAGCCTGCCCAGTCTGCCTTCCCGGTTGCTCTCGAGCACGTCGCAGGCATCTACGTGCTCCCTGGACTAGTCAGCGGTCTCCTAACTCCCAGCCCACTGCTCCTTCAGCACACGTGCCATTCAGTCTCGGTTCCAGGTCCGGCTGAACCCAGGGGGAGATGACAGGCTCCCTGACACTGGGGTCTGGGGGGGGAACCCCCATTCCTGAGCTAGTGCGCTTTCTACCGCAGCTTCAGAGATGCATCCAACACCCTTGGGCTGGCCCGTGAATGAGGATTTGAAATCGAGGCTGCCATCTGAGGTCTTAGTTATGAGACCTGTGAAGTCTAGGCTTGGGCTCAGGAATGCCTGGGATAACAGCCGAATAGAAAAACACAAGAAGTATCAGGGATGGGGCTGTCTGTTGTCCTTTGAAAGGGGGGGAACCCCCATTCCTGAGCTAGTGCGCTTTCTACCGCAGCTTCAGAGATGCATCCAACACCCTTGGGCTGGCCCGTGAATGAGGGTTTGAAATCGAGGCTGCCATCTGAGGTCTTAGTTATGAGACCTGTGAAGTCTAGGCTTGGGCTCAGGAATGCCTGGGATAACAGCCGAATAGAAAAACACAAGAAGTATCAGGGATGGGGCTGTCTGTTGTCCTTTGAAAGGACTTTGAAACCAACTCCTTATTTTGAAAACAGGTAATTATTGGATAGAATGAAACCTTTTCTGTAGGAGTTTATTAGAGTGAGACTAAACAGCCCTACATGATGAAGGAACATTTTTTTTCTTCAATAGAATTTAGATATTTTCATAGGGCCAAAGTCAACCCCATAGATGACTTTTGGGTCCTCCAGGAAAAATGATAACTGAAAAATGGAAAAAGCCAGCAGTCATCCCTGAACCCGGTTGTCATTTTAGCATCATTAATGGCAATAAATGGGATATTATATATCTCCTCGTGTGACACTGCCTGTAATGTTCTAGGCCCTAGTGTTGAACTTGAATCTTCAATTCCAGCCTTTGAATCTAACTTCTAGTTTTCAGGAAATACAAGAGATACTGTAACCTCCTGTAAGATACCATGAAGAAACAGCCAGAAAAAGCCAGAAGATGGGGCCTTCTGCAGGACTATAGGCTTGGTCTCTCCAACAAATCATAAAATAGAGATGGGGCTGAAATAAAAGGGATATGGGCAGGGACCAGATTAATCCAGCACAGACCCTGGATTGGATCCTGGTTTGGACGAGCTGTAAAGTATATTTCTGGAAACACAGGGCAAGTTGAATATGGACTAGGTATTTGAAGAGGTAAAAAAGTATTTATGTAGGAAGACGGAGATTGTTAACTAAAAACAGGTTATGAAACAGTGTGCAGTGTTATGACATTTTAGAAGAAATATATATCTGCAAGAATATACATTGAGGTGTCAGTGGTCATTGTAGGTGGTAGAAATATGGACTTTTATTTTCTTATTTTGGCTTTTTTTTTTTTTTCCCCATAGTTACCTACAACGCTCAGAAATCTCTGTTATAATAATGAAAGATTTAAAAAAATCAATTCCAGTAATTTCTTAAAAAAAAAAAAAAAAGCCCAAACTCTGGAGTCTAGCAGACCTGGTTCCAACTTTGTTCTGCCGTTTTCTTGCACAGTAGTACCCTAGGGTCTAAATTAAGTCAGGTCTTTGAGCCTCAGTTTCCTCATCTGTAAAATGAGGATCATTCCCCCCGCCCCCACTGTGTGGGTTAAGCGTAAAGATCAAGAGCAAGAATGGTGGAGCGTCTAGTTTGCAAGGTTTCAATAACCAACTGCTGACAATATTCTGGAAGGGCCATCTCAGCAGGGACCTAGGAGGAGTGCTCTGTGGAGAGAGACTCCTGCTTCGAAACCTTTGTTTCTCCTGGTACTGAAGCTCCATCCCCCCTGCCATCCCCCAGAGCTCACTGGGCCCTCTCTGTGGGGCTCGCTTCAGAGTGAGGCCTGTAGTTCTGTGCACCCGGCGTGGGCACGTCCTCCCACTGTTGTCTAAGGGGCCCCCTCTCCCACCCGCTCTGCAAGTGCTGCCTGCTCTGCAGTTGCACCTGGCCCAAAACTGTCTTTGGTTCCCCGATGCCCCGGATTCTCTCTTCTGGGCCTTTCCACAGGCTGGTCCTGTTCCTCGAGTGCTCTCCCCGACACCCTCTTCCATCCGGCAACCCCTAACTCTCCCGTGCCTGGAGTCTGACTAGACCTCCCCTCCTCCAGGAAGCCTTCCCTGAGTGCCCAGGGCTGGCTGGTGCTCTTCTTCAGTGTTCCTCCAAGGCACCCTGGCATCGGGGCATGGGCCGATCCAGGCCCCAGCTCAGTGCCTGCCGTGGCAGCCTGGCATCCACCCTTGTGGCTGCGTTTCGGCGTGCGCTCGTGCCTGTCTCCAGGCTGAGCCACGGGGGTGGGAGCAGCGCCCAGCCTGCGGGACCCCTGCACTCGGTGGCCAGCCTCGTCTCCTCTCAAGCTGACGGGCTCACTCGTCTTACCATTCCGTGCAGACCTCCAATAGCTCACGGCAGCTCTGTCCGCACCACGCTGCCTGGCACCCGCGCCCTTGGTGGCAGCCTTCGGTCCTGAGGCCGAAGGACCCCAGCAGGCCCCTGCGTCTACACGACTGAGCTCGCTGAGGCTGAGTCCGCCCCGCCCTTTCTCTTCCTCTCTGAGCTCCTTCTATAGTGTGTCCTGGAGAAATTCCTGGATCTTCTATCATTCTGAAGGCTCTTCAGCCAGGGCCACGGCAACAATCTGACCTGGGCCAAGTCCTACTGCGTCAGAGGGGGGAGTCCTGGGCACCCCGTCCCCTCCCCGATACCCAGGGTGGACTCTAACCGCTGGCGAACCCACAAGGCTGCTGGAGAAGCCTTGCAAGCCTTCCCTGTAAGCACCCCACTCCCTGACCCCGACCTGTCCCAGGGCGAAGGCACCGACTCACAAGGGAGGTTGGCGTGGAGGAGGTGCTGCTCGGCTCCAGGTCAAACATGGTCTCCATCTCCTCGGGCTGTGGCGGGGGGAGAGACAGGGAGGGCCAGTGAATGCCCCGCCCGCCGCCCTCCCCATATCCAGAGAAACCCGGACCCTAACCTCAGGCTGAAGAGGCCCCCCGCTCCCCTTCAACTCATCTGTTTTCCAGACTTGCACCCCCGCTGGCCAGGCTGCACCCTCGGGGGACAGAGTGAAGACCGGGATGCTGGGGAGACCCTTCTGGAAGGAGCTGTGGGAAGCTGTGGTGCAAAGATGAGCCTGCTGCTTTGACTCCAGGAGAAGCCCTGACTTCAACAATCCCCTCTTCCCTGCCAGAGTTTCCCTTTTATCTGAGATGAAGGTCACCTTCTGTCTCTGGAGTGGACACTTGAGCAACCAGATCCCATGACATTGTTGCATTGGGAAGAGCCAGAGCTGTTGTCTGCCCAGGTGGTTCACCAGCATGGACTCAGGCCAGGGGATGGAGGAGGGGCCGGGGAGAAAGGGAGCAAGTGCCTATGCCAGGACCCCAGAGATGGGACCACCAGAAGCAAGAAGATCCTCTTCTCAGAGGCTCCCTTCTCCGGCTCAGTAGGATGCTAGCACTTGAAGGTACTTGAAGTCAACTTTCTTTCTTATTTAAATTCATTTGAAAAGGAAACAATTCGCTATTATAAACAAAAATCCTGTGTCGGCTGCTATAAACAAGGTCAACTAGAAAAATCAAGGTGTAACCAGGAAAAACAGAAAATGTTTCGGTCCACTGGAAATCATTCCAACGCGCTTCTAAAGTCACCCCACTTCAGGAAGTGCTGACCTAGAGCACACAGTTCTGCTGGCAAGGACGGGCTCCCTTCTCTAATAACTGGCTGGGCCCCGAGACCCTGATGCTGGGAAAGATTGAGGGAAGCGGGGGAAGGGGGCAACAGAGGGTGAGATGGTTGGATGGCATCACTGAGTCAATGAACAGGAGTTTGAGCAAACTCCGGGAGATATGAAGGACAGGAGGTCTGGCGTATTGCAGACCACAGGGTTGCAAAGAGTCGGACGCGACTTAGCCACTAAACAACAATGCTGGCAAACAGTCAAAGGGGTCATGGGGCCCAGAGAGCCAGGCCTCCCCTCCAGACAAGATCAGAGTACCCTGAGAGTCTTCAGAGTGAGATGACTGGTCCCCTTCCCCAGGGTGTCATCCTTACCACCCCCCTCACTCCTTCACTCCGTCCTTTTTCTCAACCCTCCATCCCTTGGAATGGCCCCAGCAGCTCACATCGTAGGAGGGATGGGCCAGCAGCCTGTGGTTTGGAGGAGACATCAGAGGGGGGAAGAGGAGAGGACGACTGTCTTCTGCCCTGGGAGGCGTGGTTCTGGGGCCAGCGCAAGGACACACACAGTGCGCACACCCCGCACTGTCTGCCCACCCCACCATCAGAGAGAAAGGCAGGAGCCTCTCAGCGCCCTGATGCTGTGGGCGCCCCAGGCGGGGGGCGGTCCTCAAGCTGTGTGCGCCCTGGGGAGAACTTGCGGGAGGAGAGGCAGGCTGGCAACTCACCTCATAGTTAGTCATTTTCGACATCTTCCCCAGGAAGGTGGCAACGCAGACCATTATTATGGAAACAATAAGGGTGGTGAGGGAGAAGATGGTGATGGCATGCTGGGACCCTGCAAGGAGAAGGAGAGGCGTGGGCTTGGTGCCTGAGGACCAGAGCTGGCAGAGATGCTGGCCCGGCTGACATACGCCTGGGGCCCCGGCCCAGCACCCGTGCAGGAGTTTGGAGCCCAGGGCGGAGATGTCTCTGCCCAGCTCTCCTCTTAACCACATAATCTATGAGCCCCACCAGGGACATCATCCCTCTGTGCTACCTGACCAGTTTAGACTTCAGCATCTGGCAGATTCCACGAAAAAAAAAATTCATTTACTTAAATAGCCACTTAGGTGCCCATTAAATGTTCCCTTAGATGTCAGCTACCTTCCATATCACGGTCCCTGGGAAGTATCTGAGTCATTTATGTCACTCCCTCAGGTCACTCATTTATGTCCCTGTCCCCAAATGCAGTGACTGACCCACACCTTTCCTTGTAAGCCCTCCCCCACCACTTTTAAAAAAAAATTCTTTTAAATTTTACATTGGAGTGGACTTCCCTGTAGCTCAAACGGTGAAGTCTGCCTGCAATGCAGGAGACCCAGGTTCGATCCCTGGGTCAGGAAGATCCCCTGGAGGAGGAAATGGCAACCCACTCCAGTATTCTTGCCTGGAGAATCCCATGGACAGAGGAGCCTGGCGGG
This sequence comes from Oreotragus oreotragus, assembly GCA_006410675.1. Taxonomy (NCBI): domain Eukaryota; kingdom Metazoa; phylum Chordata; class Mammalia; order Artiodactyla; family Bovidae; genus Oreotragus; species Oreotragus oreotragus. Next base: position 19,970 of record SJYX01022735.1, read on the forward strand.
CTACAGTCTGTAGGGTCACAATCAGTCGACTGAGTGACTAACACGAATACTACTACAGTTGATTACCCATCAAATGCTTTCCCCCATATAAGTTATTACAGAATATTGAGCAGAGTTCCCTGTGCTGTACAGTAGGTTGAGGCTGGTTATCTGTTTTAAAAAACAGCAGTGTGTACATGTCCATTCCGAACTCCTATTATGTCCCTCCCTGCTCTTCCCCCTCGGGTAAACATAAATTCTTTCTCTAAATCTATGAATCTGATTTTGTTTTGCAGATAAGCTCCTTTGTATCATTTTCTGCATATAAGTAATGTCATATGAAATTTGTCTAACTCTCATAAGCCCTTTTGAAGTAAGCATACTCCATTACATGTGCTAATAACACAGAAAAGCAATTCAGAATTTAAAAGTCACTTTGTTTCGTTTGGGGATGTTTGGTAACTTTTTCATGACAGCAGTTTTCTAACTACATGAATATTAAAAATCAGTCTTTACAGTCGGAAGTTATTGCAAAATGATGTTTATCGTTGTGTTTTTATAAAAGCAAAAAATGGTAAACAACTTCAATATCCCAACAACGGTGAACTGACTAAAACTGGTGGAAATTAATGCAGCCATTAAAAGACACGTGTGCAAACAGTGTTTTAATAATGGAAGAAACTGCTCAGAGCATAATGTTCAGTGAAGAAACTCAGGCTATAAGTCTGACTAGAATAAAATAGATCTACAGTTTTGTAAAGTCAATCAGTAAACCCCCTGTCTCTTATACACATCTAGATGTGTATAAGAGACAGCCCCACAGGGTCACAATCAGTCGACTGAGTGACTAACACGAATACTACTACAGTTGATTACCCATCAAATGCTTTCCCCCATATAAGTTATTACAGAATATTGAGCAGAGTTCCCTGTGCTGTACAGTAGGTTGAGGCTGGTTATCTGTTTTAAAAAACAGCAGTGTGTACATGTCCATTCCGAACTCCTATTATGTCCCTCCCTGCTCTTCCCCCTCGGGTAAACATAAATTCTTTCTCTAAATCTATGAATCTGATTTTGTTTTGCAGATAAGCTCCTTTGTATCATTTTCTGCATATAAGTAATGTCATATGAAATTTGTCTAACTCTCATAAGCCCTTTTGAAGTAAGCATACTCCATTACATGTGCTAATAACACAGAAAAGCAATTCAGAATTTAAAAGTCACTTTGTTTCATTTGGGGATGTTTGGTAACTTTTTCATGACAGCAGTTTTCTAACTACATGAATATTAAAAATCAGTCTTTACAGTCGGAAGTTATTGCAAAATGATGTTTATCGTTGTGTTTTTATAAAAGCAAAAAATGGTAAACAACTTCAATATCCCAACAACGGTGAACTGACTAAAACTGGTGGAAATTAATGCAGCCATTAAAAGACACGTGTGCAAACAGTATTTTAATAATGGAAGAAACTGCTCAGAGCATAATGTTCAGTGAAGAAACTCAGGCTATAAGTCTGACTAGAATAAAATAGATCTACAGTTTTGTAAAGTCAATCAGTAAACCCCCTCCTACTCTGCCCTGTCCTCTAAAGCACATGCACAGTGAGGTCTGGGAGCAGCAGATAGGAGGCTGTAGGTGAGATAATAGGCATTCAAACTAATCTTTCCGTTTTTTTCCTATTTTTGATAATAAATCTGTAGTCTTTTATATCTAGCAGAAAAGTCTTATTCAAAAATGAAGTCTGCCAGGGGCTTCCCAGATGGCTCGGGGTAAAGAATCTGCCTGGAGATATAGGAGACAAGGGTTTGATCCCTGAGAAGATACCCTGGAGTGAAAAATGGCAACCCACTGTCAATACTAAAGGAAATCAACCCTTAATATTCATTGGAAGGACTGATGCTGAAGCTGAAACTCCAATACTGTGGCCATCTGATATGAAGAACTGACTCATTGGCAAAGACCCTGATGCTGGGAAAGATTGAAGGCGGGAGGAGAAGGGGATGACAGGATGAAGTGGTTGGATGGCATCACAGACTCAATGTACATAAGTCTGAGTAAACTCCAGGAAGTTGGTGATGGACAGGGAGGCCTGGTGTGCTACAGTCCATGGGGTCGCAAAGAGTCAGACATGACTGAGCAACTGAACTGAACTGACTGATGACAGATACTAT
>SJYX01022736.1:3934-30272 GCA_006410675.1 Oreotragus oreotragus
GGGGGCGGGTGCTTTATGGACACCAGAGGAAAGGGTGACGTCAGTTTGAAGGGGGAGGGCTACAGAAACATAGCCACAGCCGCATGTCCCCTAAGAGCAATTAGCCTTAAAATAATTTCCAAGTGGGCACGTCCCATTCTGGGGTAGGCAAGGGCTTAATGGGAGATCGGAAGAGGAGAAAGCACATTCTGAAGTCTTTCCAACTGCTCGAATCCCCCACCAGACACAGCCACTCGATTAGCACTGATCCCGGCAGCTGTTGGTTTTCTCACTGTCCCCCACCTCCCCAAACCTCACGTAGTCAGGCCCTCCGCCAGGCATCTGAAAGTCTAATGAAGTTTCTAATCTGATTTCTCCCCTCACACAGCCCTCACTTTGTTTCTACTGCACTGACACACTGTAGTTTCTTTCCGGGTGTTTACTGTACAAACACGCTTTCATCATCTGTAAGCATTCCCGAAATAAACGCCTCTGGGGAAGAATGAGAGTCCAGTCTGGTGTCCCACCCCAGTCCCTGGTGTACTTTGAAATTTTCTTATCACAGAAAGTGAACCAAGGGCTCTCATTTTCCCATGCTCACGAGGTCTTCTGAGTGACTTCACATTCTATGAGCTATTTTTAGTGGTAAAATACTTGCTTCTGAAGAGCAAAGCTTCTCCTGTCCATTTGTGATCTGGGAATAAAAAGAATCTCAACATAACCTTAAAATAATTTCCAAGTGGGCACGTCCCATTCTGGGGTAGGCAAGGGCTTAATGGGAGATCGGAAGAGGAGAAAGCACATTCTGAAGTCTTTCCAACTGCTCGAATCCCCCACCAGACACAGCCACTCGATTAGCACTGATCCCTGCAGCTGTTGGTTTTCTCACTGTCCCCCACCTCCCCAAACCTCACGTAGTCAGGCCCTCCGCCAGGCATCTGAAAGTCTAATGAAGTTTCTAATCTGATTTCTCCCCTCACGCAGCCCTCACTTTGTTTCTACTGCACTGACACACTGTAGTTTCTTTCCGGGTGTTTACTGTACAAACACGCTTTCATCATCTGTAAGCATTCCCGAAATAAACGCCTCTGGGGAAGAATGAGAGTCCAGTCTGGTGTCCCACCCCAGTCCCTGGTGTACTTTGAAATTTTCTTATCACAGAAAGTGAACCAAGGGCTCTCATTTTCCCATGCTCACGAGGTCTTCTGAGTGACTTCACATTCTATGAGCTATTTTTAGTGGTAAAATACTTGCTTCTGAAGAGCAAAGCTTCTCCTGTCCATTTGTGATCTGGGAATAAAAAGAATCTCAACATATTGACAAAAGGTTTGGCCCTATTTTATTGATCTTCTCTCGCCAGAAACCACCTAAATATTTCATCAGAGTAGAAAATACTTCCAGCACCCTAAAATATTGGTGCAACAGGTTTTTCTCAAGACATATTAAAATCAGTTAATGTTCACAAAAATCTTAAAATGATCAATTATTATTATTTTTAAAATAATCAAAACTCTAAAATTTAAGTATTAAAGCCAAAAATGTTCCCAAGGCCAATTAAACTATGGGCCAATTTTTTATTTAGTTTTGGGTTTTTTTTTAAGGATGGAGGAAGTAGAAAAGGATAAAATTATACCCAGGATAGAATCAGTTCTGGAGCTGTATTACAATGACACATATCAGCAGAACAATATATTTTAAACTTGTATAGCTTTTTTTTTTCACCATAATATACTTCCATCTGATTCTCTCATCTCAAATGTAAAAACTTTACAAGACAATACAATTTGTCTTTCTTTAATTTGACATATCTTTTTTTACAAGAGGAAAAATGCCAGATTCTGTTTTAGAAAAAGAAAATGCTGTATAGACAAGATTATCTGTCAACCAAATTACAACAGGATATCAGTCACATCTGAGATTTTTCTTAGCCACTTCCTAAAACATTCATCTGGACTCTTATTGCTGAAGCAAGACTTTCACAGACATCCTCACAGGACTGTCTTCACTACAAAGCAGCAAATTTCCAATAACATATCTCTCCTTTGTTCTCCCCCATTACTGACATAATATGGACATTTGGGTCCTGTTTTCAAGAGAAGCATCCACTGATCTGACTTGAATATAATACTCCTTTCCCTTAATTCAACTTCAGTTTTGCCTCTGGAAAAATACAGAAGCAGACTGAATGCTTTTCTGTTACAGGAGCTATTTATCTGTGATTTAAAAATCTTGCACTTTAATGAGTAGGGATCAGCAGGCTGAGCCCTTGGGAATACAGCCCAGCAGGGAGGCAGTAGCAGTGGTTCCCTGCTGAAGACCCAGAGTGATGGGGAAACTCAGGCTGAATTCAGGCCTGGTTCAGGTCAAGGTCAGGGTCCAGTAAGTTCTTATTAGGTGACAGGCAGCAAACGATCTTCAAGTCTAGAAAAGAAGAGAGGAAAATCCACTGAGGATTTAGATTCTAAGGGATATGAGTCGGACGAAGCTGGGGAGCACCTGTAGGAGGCCGAGATTCAGAGTGGCCAAGACTCACCCCGCAGCCACACTGCACCTCAGATCCAGGGCTGCAAACTCCGCTTAGCAGGTCATCAGGGCATGGGTCCATCAGGACTGACTAGAGCTAGGTCTGCAGTGACTTCAGCTGGGAGGGGTAGATAAACATTCTAGAAAACTACTTATTTGCATGTATGATTCTTCCAGATTCTTTAAATTATCTTACTTAGCCATTAAATCACTTTGGTTAGACAGTAATTGGATTCTCTCATTAGCGAAGTGGGAGGTTTGCCCTTTTACATTTCGTAAGCCTGGGAAGAATGCAATTCTTAAATGCTCCTGGATAGTTAAGTTGTTAAACTTCAGAGTTAAAAAAGCCTATGGTTTGACAAGAATCCCAGACTTGCAATGTTGTATAGTGTTCAATGGATCCTTAACAGACTTTCTTTTTTTTTTTTTTTCTTATTGTATGAGCCACTTTTATTTGGGCATTTTGTTAATTCCAGCCAACTGAGTCCAGATGGATTCCTAGCACTTCCTCTTTTTCTTTTTTTTTTCGTTTCTTATATGATATTATACATGTTTCAGTGCCATTCTCCCAAATCATCCCACCTTCTCCCTCTCCCACAGAGTCCAAAAGACCGTTCTGTATATCTGTGTCTCTTTTGCTGTCTCGCATGCAGGGTTATCATTATCATCTTTCTAAATTCCATATATATGTGTTAGTATACTGTATTGGTGTTTTTCTTTCTGGCTTACTTCACTCTGTATAATCGGCTCCAGTTTCATCCACCTCATTAGAACTAATGCAAATGTATTCTCTTTAATGGCTGAGTAATACTCCATTGTGTATATGTACCACAGCTTTCTTATCCATTTGTCTGCTAACAGACTTTCATGAACAGCAAGTCTGCTTCCAACCTGGCCCTGTGTATACCTGCTCACCCCTGTAGGTACCCCTGTGCCCTCTGCCTCCTCAAACCAGTCATGGGCCAGCCCATCAGCCTGCTCCTTGGATTTCAGCATGCCTGTGATGGAGTCCACCACGGCCCTTGCCATGTCCACATTCAGGTCTTAGGTTCACTGACTTCACTGCATCATCTGACACATTTTTTTTTTTAACTGTACAAGTTTTTTCCCTTGCCACTGCTCTCCTGGCTTTTCATTCTTACGAAATGAATGAAAAGTCACTCATTCCCAACCTTTTTTCAGTTTATTTTTCAGTCTGTCCCTTGAATACTGCTGCTTTTCTTAGTTCAGCTTTAGATTTCTTATATTCCTTGTTCAGTCAACACTATTGTCATACTGAAAGTGGCAATCACTTTCACTACCACTGTTTCAACTACTTTCTGTAACTGGAAGCCCGAAACGTTCCTTGGAACTTACAATTCTATGGGAATGTCTTACACTTTCCTCAATGTCTCTGAAACTAATCTCTTTTTTCTTTGTTTATTCACTTACAAATCTAGCTGCTCCTGAAGTCCTTACCATGACTACAAACTTCCTATTCACACAGGCTGGCTCATCACCAAAGCTATGGCTTTTCCAGTAGTCATGTATGGATGTGAGAGTTGGACTCTAAAGAAAGCTGAGGGATGAAGAATTGATGCTTTTGAACTGCGGTGTCGGAGAAGACTCTGGAGAGTCCCTTGGACTGCAAGGAGATCCGACCAGTCAGTCCTAAAGGAAGTCAGTCCTGAGTATTCATTGGAAAGACTGATGCTGAAGCTGAAACTCCAATACTTTGGCCACCTGATGTGAAAGACTGACTCATTTGAGAAGACCCTGATGCTGGGAAAGACTGAAGGCAGGAGGAGAAGGGGACGACAGAAGATGAGATGGTAGGATGGCATCACCAACTCGAAGGACATGAGTTTGAGCAGACTCCAGGAGATGGTGAAGGACGGGGGCGCCTGACATGCTGCAGTCCATGGGGTCGCAAAGAATCGGACACGACTGAGTGACTGAACTGAACTGAGCTGAATTCATCACCCACTGATCCTTGACAAGAGTCATTCCCTGAGTCCTTTTATCAGGGCTTTTGAAATGTCTCTTAGCTCTATACTCTCTTCCCAGTGTGCTCTCCTTAGTTCAGGGATTCCTCAGATACTGCCCAGATCATTCCTGTGGCTCCCTAGCATTTTTCCTGTCCTTCTGATATCTTTTGTCCTTCTGTCCCTCTGATCCTCTCTGAACCATTCTCCACACTGCAGCCAAGTTACTTTATGAAAATTAAATGAATCTAATTGTCTTATCCCTTGCTAATACTTCTCATCTTTTCTCCATACTGATGATAAAAGTCCAAACTCTTTAGAGTGGCATGCATCTTAGTGTTGTTTGTTTGCAAAGAACATAAGTTGACTGCCCCCCGAAAAGAAAGTATTTATTAAAAGTTACCAAGTGGTAACACATGGCACACAGAGGCAGGAAGCACGCCTGAAGAGCCTTGCTCACAAGTCGGGTGCACTCATGTCTCTGCTTCTCTCTGAGCACGTGTTCTATCATCTTCTTTCTCTCTGCAGACCTGTGAGCTCTACCTCAGGAAGCACACGGTAGAGGAGGGCTGCCAAAGCCTAACCTTTAGTGATGTCTGCTCAGGTAGCCACCACACACCCGTATGATCCCTAGTCGAACAGCTGTCTTTTGATGGGTTCAGCCAACTCTATGATTTAGCTCCTCTGGGGTCATGCAGTCACCTTTTACTCAAGTGTTGTGGCCAGTGACAGCCAGAGACAGACGGGTTACCCTGACTCACACCTTCAGCAAGGTCGTGAATGATGAGCAGGTCCCATAGAAAGGCACGAATCGACAGGTTCCCCCAAATGTAAGTAAACTCAACAGATAAAACGTTTTCTTACTGCCCTGTGCCTGCCTATTAAGCCTCACTCCTACCTCTAGCTCTTCTTTCCTACACAAGAGTTCTGTAATGTCCTGAAATTCTTACACATTTTCACCCCTTTTTGCATCCTGGTGGTATGTATCTGCCTGGTATATCTTTCCCTTCTCCAAACTGACCTGCAAACCCCTGGAACTATGCAATTGGCAAACTACTCATTGTCCTTCAAAATCCTGCCTAAGTGCCACCTCCTCTTTGAATGTTCCCTAAAATTTCTCCCTTGGAATTAGATATTTCATCTTCAGGGCCCATCATAACTTGAATATACCTCCCATTAACACTAAAATGTACTGTACTGTCATCTTCAGCTGAAGCTCCAATACTTTGGCCAGGTGGCAGAAGATGAGATGGTTGGATGGCATCACCAACTCTATGGGACATGGATTTGAGCAAACTCTGGGAGATAGTGGAGGACAGAGGGGCCTGCTGAGGTATAGTCCATGGGGTTGCAAGCAGACATGAGTCAATGACCAGCAATCATTGTCATCTTTGCTTCTTGTCTCTCTTCTTAACAGAGAATGACCTTCTTAATGGTAAAGTCCAAGTCTGTAACTGTTTTGGTGGCAAGCATGTTCCTGAAATATGATGAGCCTCAACCCTTAGGGGGAAATAAGGGATGAGAAGAGAAATGGAGAGGAATAAAGGAAGGAATAGTAAAGCTATACTCTTCCCCCTTATTTTCAGGAGCAAGCCCTAACCATGCTTGCAGGCACAGTGTGCCCTCTTTGGAGGGAAGGCATATCTGTCAAAAGCCAACTCGGCCCTGCATTTCTGGGCCTGCATTGCTATTGGTCCTGCCCTCTTACTCTAGCCAAATCAGTCCACTGTCCTTGTCCCTCTATGTCCTCCTTGCTCACTTATGCAAGACCCTGATATGTTACGTGACTGATGTCTGCATCTTTCTTTCAAGGTCTCTATAGTAAAACTTCTGCTGCTTTCTTTTCCAGCATTTTGCCCTATCTTGTCTGGCATCTTGAAGCATCAGGTTTACCTTCAGGGTCTGTGAGTTCCCTAGTTTCTGGCAAATTTTCATCAGACTTTATAAGCATGAGGACAGAGACTAAATTCACCTTCACTAAATTCTCCACATCCTGGCATTAAGCCTGGCCAGTAGCAATCAATCGATCAATGGTGTCGGTTTTGTTATTTCTTGCCCAATTGTATCCAGACCTTCAGGTTCTGGGCCTTCTTCCTGCTCTCCTAGCTATGGCTTCCTATCATAATAGAGCATTTTTTCACTGCCCGGTGTCCAACAGACACATGTGTTCAAGGAAAGATAATTGTATGACCCAAAGTCCTTCCAACCTAAGAAAAAGGTAACATAGTGATAACTGCTTGAGATAGATACAGGATGACACCAGCAGTCAGGGATCCTCCTAGTTCAAGAGGCCACGTGTGATTTTTGCACTCCCAGGATAGTCTCTCTCAACAACTGCCTTCCCTGCAATTCACTGTACTGTGACGACATTTGAATTAGGTTTGTTCTTTCCTAAAGCTTTTCCTCTGCTTATAATTCTATTTCAGCTCCCTCTGCTGATAGTCCCCAGTCCTTACCCTGGCGTGGTCAGCCCAGCAGAAAGCTTTTCTGATGTTTGTCAGCATATCTGAATGCCAGGAGCTCTTTCCAAGCAATTGCTACACTTTTTAAAAGAGATCGGAAACACTGTTCAAGTAGCCTTCAGTTTTGTTAAGGAGTGTCTTACCTCTCACTTTTACGTCACTGTCGCCATTTGCCTGGGGGTGCCCAGTACTCAGGATTGTTGATTTAGTTTCATTCAAAGTCCAATTTCATTTTAAGGAAGGGATGCTAAATCAATTATGTATCTTCTGAATGTTCTCATAGTGTCTGGTAACTTGACGAAAGTCACCGATGGTTTGGAATGTAGCAGTTGTCAATGTAGCCTAAGAGAGTAAGGGAAGAACTGAGTGGGGAGAATACATGACTAGTATGGATCTGGGATTTGGATCTGGGCCCCAGTGCTCCTTCTGATGATCTCCCCATAGAGCTAGTCTGGACAGTATGTGAAAGTGAAAAGAGTTAGTTGCTAAGTCGTGTCCAGCTCGTTGCCACCCCATGGACTGTAGCCCATCAGGCTCCTCTGTCCATTGAATTCTCCAGGCAAGAATACTGGAGTGGGTCTCCATTTCTTTCTCCAGGAGATCTTCCCGTCCCAGGGATCAAACCTGGGTCTCTGGCATTGCAGGCACATTCTGTTACCATCTGAGCCACCAGGGAAAACCTACGAGTGGTCTAGATGATAAAGATCTCCATCTGGAAAGTGAAATCTCCTAACATGAAGTATGAGTTTTTCCACAGAGCTAACATTGTATTAATTCCTCTATAAAGCTATTTCCTGTCATTCTAGTAGCAATGCTCTGACTCTGGAAAGGGTTAAATGCCCAGTGGTAAAAATTGATATTCAAACACATATATGAAGGGGTAAAAAGAGAGAATAAGAAGACAGCAGACAGAAAAGCAAAGGAAATGCATGTTAATAAGGAACATGCACTAACAAGGAAGTAAATGATTAACAAAATAAAATGACAATGAAAATAGTGCTATGTCTAGACAGCCAGGATTTAGGAGGAAGTTAAGGCATCACAGGAGAAACAAGAAAGCATGCTGAAGGCTGGAAAAGAAGTGGATATTGGTATGTGTATTCTTCCCATTTATTTCATTCCTTATTCTCTTTGGCCTTATTGACTAACGCTACGTTCCAAACCACTTGTGTATTTCATCAAGTTACCAGACACAACTGGAACATTAAGAAGATAAATAATTGATTTAGTGTCCCTTCCTTGAAATGAAATTGTATACTTTGAACTAAAGTAAATCAATGAAAAGAAATGCAAATATAAATCTAAGAGAAAACAACAAGAAACTTAATGAATATTTATGTTCTGAGCCTGAAGTAAGAAAGTGAACATTCTGAATTCTGTTTCATGTCCTGCCTTCACTCCTAAGAGTCTGATCTTCATTCACACACTTATTTACCTGTGATTCAGAGTTAACAATCTTATCATCATGATCTACTGAATTAAATTAAATATACAGTAGGATATATATCTGTTTATAGATAAAATATATTTGGTGTCTTTAAAGTTATTATAACAGAAAAACATAAAACCTACATAATGATTAACAAGGATGGTACTCAGACTTCACCAACAATTGCATGCATCCCATGGATACTCTGATAAATTTCCTCTCTTGCTTTGAACAGGTCCCTGGGTTCTATTACACCCAGGAATACATCAGACTCATATCATGCCATGCCTTAGTCAAAAGGTAAATTCACATCAAGTCCTGACGTGCCCTCCCCATACCCTGGGCTGGAACAAATCCCTTGGAGTATTTGTAGCCTGGATATGCCCTGTCCCTAAATTACTCTAGCTGCCCTATATGTAGCACTGGGAATAAGATGAGCTGGAGTCCAGGTAATAAAGCCAGGGACACCTGCACAGGGCCATTCTAGGGAGGTCATTGGTTGTCACTGCAAGATAAGCCCACCAATATCCTGGTGACTGTGATTTCCCCGAAGATTCAAGCTGCTAAATACTGAAATCAGTGTTCTAAATAGATAATAGCTTCTATTAGAACACTCTCATACTTATCGCCTGCTTAACTGTATACAGTGAATTTATTTATTCCTTCTTCAATACAGCACAGCTTCAAATGTGTTTACCAATTATCCCATTTTTCTACTAATGCATTCTATGGAAATCCTACCATGGTGATAACTGATGTACCTCTAACCGTAGTTTAAACTTTTATTAAAAAAATCCCAATACATCACCCAGGCTCCAGTATGAATCCTAATAAGAGGGCCTTATTTGTACTTACACTGCCTACATGAAAAATATATTGATATTAAATCTGACATATAAATAAACACACCATAAATTTTAAATTTTTAAAATATTTTTAAACAACTGTGTGCTGAAGGTTACTATGAAATATTTTTTCGTGGTAGAAATTCATTTGGATTTTATTTTGACCATTTCTTGCACAATGAAGTAATATTTCAAAATTAGTTGGGAGACAATTCCCCACAGGACTCCCATATTTCTACAAATCCTGTAAACAGAGGCACTGGCTGTCTTTGCTCTGGACTATGTTTTCAAAGATGCTTTGTGTAAGAAATGGTACTGGAAGATAGAAATAGCATCTTTCACTGGAGCAAAGGATAGGCTTGCTTACAGCCTTGGAAGATACAGATGACATTTCCTCCCATGACATGGGACAATCATTGTACTGTATAATAAATATGATATTTCCCTCTTAAAAAGAATAAGCATGCCTACTGCCCATTATAAAAGAGTCAAGTTCCCTAAGGTCAGACTTCTCTCCTCTGATACAACGCACTGTGTGCTCAGATGTCACGTGGCCTTCTCACTGGAGCTGAAGGCTGAGGTAACCAGCCCAGGAGAATGCAGGTATTCTGGATGAGAAAGTCCTTTACTGTGACACTGGAGTCTCCTGACTTCCATCAGCGTCCATGAAACTGTGACAAGCTAATTCTTTAGCTTGCAATCTCAGTAAATTTCAGACCCTTCACAGTTCTTGATATCATTTTTAATATCACATAAAATGGAAAATTATATATGAAGGCACAAATGGTATATGCATCTCAAAAATACTTTACTAAAACAAAAATGGAAATTTCTATTTGAATAAAGTCTGTATCACACTGCATCCCCTAACATCAGCTGTATTTCAGAATTCCAGAGTGGTTTAGGCTATATTAAAAGAAAAAAGGAATTACTCTGATTCACAGAAATCCCTTCATGACTACTTCTCCTTTAAGAGATGAGCTGGTTTCAGTCTATGTTGAGTGAAATCATTCAGCTTGAACTACTTCAAATTCCCTCCTCACTTCAAACTGTTCTTTATCTTGGCTAATCCTCTCTTTTTCTTTTGTCTTAGAAGCAGTGTGGTAAGTTATTATAATCGGTCCCCAGGTCTTGTGCATCTCTGTATTTTCGCCCTTGTCCCATCCTCTCAGTGGCTCTGTGACCTACAGAGCACTTTCCTTTGACCTAAAGAACAGGACTGCAGTGATGCTGGATGGATGTCAGTGCCTAGGCCTTTAGAGGTCTTGCAGCTTTCTCTTCCCTGAGTCATCATATTAAACAAACAAACAAACAAACACTCCAGGTTACCTTACTGGAGAGACAGAATGAAAGAGAGGGCCCAGAAGATAAAAGAGAGCCCTTAGCATTTCTGCCAAATAGGCTAAAGAGTGAGAGAAACAAGCCTAACATTTTGGTCATTCTGGTGCAAACTGTGGCACCTTCGGGTGGGCCCAGCTAAAATGGCATGGAGCAGAGAAGAGCTATCTCGGGGGGAAATAATAAAGTGAGGCTGCTTTATGCCACTAAGTTTGGAGGTGGTTTGGTGAACACAGCAATGAATAACTGAAATGGATATAAATGTCTCTCTTCTTTACTGACCCTTGCTGCTTCTGTCCTGTTGAGATTTCTATCTTCCATAGTAGTCATCTCCATGTTTCTCTACTGGCTCCTTCACTAGCTTACAATGTTCTGCAGTCTTACCCTCCCCCGCAAAAAAGAAAAAAAAAAAAAACCAGCAATACTCTCAGTAAACTATGTGCATGCTTCCATAAACAATTAATTATCAAAAATTATATTTATTATATACACCCAGTTTTGTTTCCTCTTTACCTTCTATTCAAGTCTATCATTCAGATAAAACCTATCCATGTTTTTATCTTTTTACAGAAAGCACAATCTTAAAAATTTTTAATCCCCAGTCCTGACCTCGATCCTCATTCTTTTGCAACCATTTTGCATTTGACTCTAGGAACTGCCTTATTTTTTCAAGCTCCTCCATAATTATAAGTATCCCTCGTTTTCTTAAGACATCTCTGGCTATTCCTTCCAAATCCTCTTGCTAGCTGATGTTCCCCACCTGACGCTGTTGTTTAGGCACATCTGCTGTTCCCCTCCCACTTCTCTTTGTATTCTATCTTCTGTAATGTCAGTGCCGCTGGTCCCATGACTTTAATTAAGACCTCTATTAAAATGGCCTCTAAATCACTCTAATTTCTTTCCCAGCCTCTAGGGTTTTGCTACATAAACCCATCGTCAGAACTGACATTTGCTGGAAGCTGGGGTAGGGGAAATAGGAATTTTAGACTTCACCTACTGAGTCAGTATCTGCATTTTAACAAGGACCTCCATCATCTGTATGTCCATGAAAACCTGAGAAGCCCTGCTCTAAATATGTATTTCCATCTACCTTGGCCAAAGCAAAAACAATCACTTCACCTGTTCTTCCCCACAAGTACTGCAGAACACTCTTTTTTTTCTAGTGAGCCATTAGTCTATTCTGATTTTACCAGCTACTGTCTCACAAAAGCCAAAGTCTTTGGCATCATCCTCACTGTGTTCTTCTGCCTCACCTGCCCTCCACTGCTAGTCCATCAGTTACCCATCTGGTCCATATGACTGCCAGCATCTCTCCTTCTGCTTTGGCTTTGCCTTCCTGCTTACAATAGGATTGAGTTTCCCTTCCTGGAGACTATTATGATCACATCTAAACTGGACACGCTCCCTCCAGCCTCTCTTTCTTTTAATAACTTACTACTTATGGCTTATCATCCTCATACAAACAAAAAATTAAATCAAAATAGCAAAAAAAAAAAAAAACCCAAAAGAACAAAAATTTTAAAAAGAAAACAAAACAAATGGCAGTCAAAAATAAGACCAAAATAATAAAAGTATGTCACGTTCTTGTTTACAATCATTGTGAAATTTTCTTTTCTACAAAACGTAAAGTATAAACTCTTATCATGTAGCATTCAAGAGCATGCAAATTCCAGCCCCAACTTGCCTTTTTTTGGCCCACTCGCTACATTCTCAAGTCAAAATGGAAAACCATCTACTCATCTGCTCACCTAGTCTGGAATTTTCTCCATTTCCCCAGAGCCCAATGATTAGGTTAAATCTTACCTCTTCTTCAAGGCTCATCCTCTCTTGCATTCACACCTCAATACCCTAGTCGAGAGACAGGCACTTGTCATTCCTTTGAGTTCATTTGACCTTAATGTAACTTATTCCAGACTTTAAGACACATTGCCTCAGATCTTGCTATCCATGCATAATCCACTCTAAAGGAATCAGTTCCTCAAGCTGAAGATGACATTCTATTTCTCTCTGCAGTTCCCACAATGTCTAACATAATAAGCACTTGATATGTTTGTTCAATCTCTTAGTGAGTAGACTCAGATTGTTCATTAGTTCAATCATATTGCTAATTTATACTCATTTTTAAAGACTAGATTTAAAATATGTTTCAACAACAACAACAAAAAAAGAAATTCCCACATCAGTTTGTCTCAGTTTGTGTTGTGATGGCTGGTAGATTTCCTCCTACAGAACAGATTTCTTAGGAAATCTTGATAAACCCTGGACCATATCACCACCAGTGGACATAATTACAATTACAATTTGGATGTGCTTTGCACACCCAGATGAGCCAAAGTCCATGTTTCTTCTTCAGTTTACTTATAAATAAAACTACCGTTGCTATGGATGTGTCATCCAAAATATGCTTCCAGGAAGGAGGAGCGCAACTGTAAAAAATGCAACACAGTAAAAAATTAGCAGCTCCGTTCTTGAAGTATATAATCATGTTTAAAAGAAGACTTCCTGCAGGAATGTGGAATGGATCATAAAGTTAAATTATATGATAGTTAAGACAACTATTATATTTGTTGAAGGAAAAAACAAAATAGGAGTCTAAAAGATATCAAGACCCTATGCTATAGAATTCTACTGTGGACAAGTACTTGAGTACATGGGAGACTGTATAAATATTTTAATCTAGAATGACCAAACTTCCATGGGAAGCTTTTCGTGACTTCAAGGGGCAGGAAGGAAGGAAAGACACTGTCTGCTTTTGAGATTCCATGTAAACAAAATATGGGAAAATCTTTTAGAGGCATGGTACACGGCCTTTGTTTTTCCTCTTTAAAATGCAAGTATGTTGTTTTCCTTACTTTAATGGTTGAAGAAACATATTTACGACTGATTACACTGAAGGGACTTTACTCAGTCATCCCTAAGTGTTACAAGGCAGCACAGAGCAACTAGAAACAGAGAAACATAAACAAGGGGAAAATAACTTGCTACCTAGCTTTGCTCCCAGAGAAGAATTCGAAGTCTGCATCAGAAGTAGAGGGTGGGGCCTTCTCAGTCCTTCCAGGATGTCCGATGACTATGACCACAGGACAACAATTCAGACATTCCAGACTCATAGGAACAACCAAAGATTACTGGGTCTTGGCCAACTTTAGACGTCAAACACGTGTATGACATTATTCCTCCCATTGCTCAGAGTACCAAGGGGGCTAATCATGGGGTTTTTCAGGCTCATCGTCCCTAATTTTTAATTTTGGTGTTTACCTGTTTGACTAGTTCCTATTTATTAGCCTTTTCATCAGAAAAAGTCAACAGTTAAAACAAAAGAAAAAGAAAATAAATGAATTTTGTAACTCAGAACTGTAAGATATTTTCTTTGGCAAGATCTTAAGTTTCGTGAGTTCAGGGATGGACTTTTACATTGTTATCCCCCTAGCACCTAGAATAGTTCTGGACATATAACACTCAGTAGATGTTTCTCAAATTAAGGGAGAAATGAGTAAAATTAGACATAAGAAATCCAAAATTTGTAAATTACCTAAGATATCCTGTCTTTCATTTCTATGAATAATTGAGACCTGGTCCTGGTAAAAAGCCACATGACATGCATGAGTTTGTGCCAAGCAATGTTCCAGTTTGGCTGCTTGGTGTTACAAGGTGGTTGGGATTCCTTGATCAACATCCAAACCCCAGGTTGCTTTAAGAGTTTCTAAGACAGCAGCCTTCAAAGTGTTTTTACTGCAACCCAGAGTTAAGAAATAAGTTTCATATCAAGACCCAATACACACATCACACCACTCACAGGTAAAATTTAATAAAGAAAACAAAAGTTTCATGGAACAGTAGTTACTCTTACTATGTAAAATATACTGGTATGTTCTATTCATTTCGTGACCAATTAGTGGGTTATGACTTGTAGTTTAAAAAAATCCTAAGCTAAGCATGAGGGTGGGGAAATGGTCAAGGAGAGAAACTTAGACTTGTGGTCACTTTCCTTAGGCAGTGGATCTCTGAGGGTGCAGTCTTTCAAGCTACTCTCAGGCATTGACTGGACTCTAGACTGAAAATTTCTGGATAAAAATTCGCTTAATGGCTCTGAAGTCAGACAAAATACACAATTCTTTGCAGTAGGGCATTGGCTGAGCTGTAAGCCATGTCTTAGACATATGCCTCAATCACTCACAGTCAGTGACTTGCAATTTTCCTACACACATGC
Organism: Oreotragus oreotragus; assembly: GCA_006410675.1. Classification (NCBI taxonomy): domain Eukaryota; kingdom Metazoa; phylum Chordata; class Mammalia; order Artiodactyla; family Bovidae; genus Oreotragus; species Oreotragus oreotragus. The sequence goes on from SJYX01022736.1 coordinate 18,685, forward strand.
AGTTGAGGGTTGTATACAAATTTCTCAGCAAGTCCCACACTCATAAAGATGTTGTGATGGTATTATTATCAATGAAGTTGAAGAGGAAAGACTTTGACATCGGCATTTAATAGGGTTGATACTAAACACCATGAGTCACTCTGAAGACTGAAGAATCTCTCAAAGGAACTGAAGCAATTACCCAAATAGACTCCAAGAACTTGGGGTTTTCATTTCATTGACTTAGTGCCTGGCATAGAAGAGGAAACAAGGAAAACCTCTGTCCTGGTTAAGCTGCTTTGGAATCTGGTCTATGATATTCAACGTATAACATGGGAAATACAATATGGACTCTTTGTCCCATTGATCACTGTTGAGTATCTTTCAAAGAGAAAGATAAAACTTACCTGTACACGTGAACTACTTCCCAGACACTCAAATTTGCTAGATGTGACTCCTAGGAGGACTGAAATATGGAGCCTAGAGTCTACCAGGGTAAAAATGGAAGTGATAAGACCACCCACCTTACCTTTCTGTTATTTCTCTAGGCACATTTCATTCCTCCACCCAGTCTCTGTTGAAATCTCACCATATTCAAGGTGCTGTGTTAGGTGTGCACCCAGAGATGCAGTCCCCACCCGCACCGTGCTCATCAGGGAGGGTAGAGAGAAACATACAAATGATTGCCAGCCAGGATGAGTGCTACGGTGGAATAATCTGAGTGAGGTGCAGCGAAATTCTTTGCAGTAGGGCATTGGCTGAGCTGTAAGCCATGTCTTAGACATATGCCTCAATCACTCACAGTCAGTGACTTGCAATTTTCCTACACACATGCAGTTGAGGGTTGTATACAAATTTCTCAGCAAGTCCCACACTCATAAAGATGTTGTGATGGTATTATTATCAATGAAGTTGAAGAGGAAAGACTTTGACATCGGCATTTAATAGGGTTGATACTAAACACCATGAGTCACTCTGAAGACTGAAGAATCTCTCAAAGGAACTGAAGCAATTACCCAAATAGACTCCAAGAACTTGGGGTTTTCATTTCATTGACTTAGTGCCTGGCATAGAAGAGGAAACAAGGAAAACCTCTGTCCTGGTTAAGCTGCTTTGGAATCTGGTCTATGATATTCAACGTATAACATGGGAAATACAATATGGACTCTTTGTCCCATTGATCACTGTTGAGTATCTTTCAAAGAGAAAGATAAAACTTACCTGTACACGTGAACTACTTCCCAGACACTCAAATTTGCTAGATGTGACCCCTAGGAGGACTGAAATATGGAGCCTAGAGTCTACCAGGGTAAAAATGGAAGTGATAAGACCACCCACCTTACCTTTCTGTTATTTCTCTAGGCACATTTCATTCCTCCACCCAGTCTCTGTTGAAATCTCACCATATTCAAGGTGCTGTGTTAGGTGTGCACCCAGAGATGCAGTCCCCACCCGCACCGTGCTCATCAGGGAGGGTAGAGAGAAACATACAAATGATTGCCAGCCAGGATGAGTGCTACGGTGGAATAATCTGAGTGAGGTGCAGCGAAAGCAGGGAAAAAATACCTAAAGCAGCATAAAGGAGTCCTCAGCTCATACACAGGACATGGTGCTTGAGCACTGTAGGATCATGAGCGACTGAAGTGAGGGCATTAAAGCTGGAGGGAGCACCGTGTCCTGTTACAGCATCTGAAGGGAACATGCAAGTTGGAGAAAAGGCCCAAAGTTCAGCAAGAGAAGCTGAAGATTAGGCTGACATCAGCCTTGTTCTGAAAGAGGCCAAGAGGAAGGACAAGGATTTTAGAAGCCGCAATACACCACTGTCACGTAAAGCCGTGACACAGAAGCTAATTTTTAGGAAGATTAAAGCAAATAAGGGCTTCCCAGGTAGTGCTAGTGGTAAAGAGCCTACCTGCCGATGCAGGAGACATAAGAGATGCAGGTTCGATCCCTGGGTCGGGTAGATCCCCTGGAGGAGGAAAAGGCAACCCACTCCATATTCTTTCCTGGAGAATCCCACAGACAGAGGAGCCTGTGAAGCCCATGGAGTCACAGAGAGGGACATGACTGAAGTGACTCAGCACACACAAAGCAAATGAGGAGCTCAGTACTCTCAGTATGTGACTTATATCTGAACGCCTGCTTCCTCTTTTTGCTTTATTTAAGTTTTGATCATTGCTTCCTCCTTATACCTCTTCCTTGGTTCTGTACATCTTCTTCCTCTTCATCATCATCATCAATAACTTCATCACAGTCTATGGAGCATCTACCCTATGCTTCACCTTTGTCAGCTTTAATCCTCACAACAGCCCAATGAGATAGGCTCTCTTATCCCCCCTTTCCCAGAATCACAGATGCAGTGATGGACGGTGTCAGGTTTTGAACTTGGCTGTCTGATTCCAGAGCCCCGAGGCACGTAGCCACTATGCTATCCAATATATCTGTAAGGATGTAGTCTGCACCATATCCCCGGGCTCTGTAGCTTGGATCATAAATACTGTCTACAGCGCACTGAGTTACAACACCTTCTAAAGAAGAGATATGGCATTCTTTCCAAGTTCTCTTCACAGCAAGGTTAATTACTGAAACTCCCCTGTTTCTAGAATTATTTCTTTCTACCCTTCTCTGGGTTACCTTTGAGATTACTTTAAAGCATTCGCCATGTAGATCAGCTGTTGCTATTTGGCATGTTCACTGTTGCAAAATTTGCAAGTTGCAGGATTAGTGCTCAGCAGGATGATTCCAAAGCCTACTGGACAGTATCACTCCAAAAGCAGTAGGCAGTAGGAACTACCATGGCAGTACTGTGCTCGCTTGGGCTATAAATTCCTTGAGAAAGGGAAGCTAGTTTATACTTACAACAACTGTTGACTACAAATCAAAGGAGAACTTTTGAAGCCAGATGCTTCATTTGTTATTCTAATGTGTATTTTCTTTTCTAAAGGATGGCAGGATCCATGTTACCGTCTTTACTCAGAAACGGAGTGGTTGAAAGAAGCTCTGTCTTTGTGGGTAGACAACTTTGTGGTCCATCAAGGCTCACTTGTCCTGTGAACTTGAACTCTTGGGTGATTTTACTGGTGACTGGATTTAAAAGTTCTATCTAGCAGGCTTTGTGAGAGTGACACTTTAAGTAGCTCTCACAAAAGTCACAAAAACACCAGGCCGATTGGGTAATAAAGTAGTTCCTTTAAAGTTAAATGAGTCATAATTTAGCATGAAGTAGATTGATTAGAGAAACACTTCTGAGTTGGCAGGCAGTTAGGATCCTGGAGTCATCTTGGTAATTAGGACTGTTATGATGGCTATTGGCACTGCATACACAGCAAAGATGGGTCATGTCAAGAATCCATTCAAACACTTGTGGGTTCAGAGACTCAAACCCGAGTTGAACCTTTTGGCGTTTGAGTTTGTTAACTGTTGGCTAAATGCCACTTCCTGTTCCTAAGAAAAGAGGCTTGAAAAAGTCTCATAAAAAATGACTTAAAAGGCTTCCTTGACTTCAAAGGGCTCTTACAAAACAACATTTTGATGAGTTAAGTGTAAAGGAATCAGAAACATACGGATTAAATTTCCCTTAATAGAGTCATGTGTCTTAAAAAACCAGGGAGGGAAAAGTAGCAAGTTCATTTGCTTAACGTGTTTCCAAAAAGTCTAGGGTAGCCATTGATTCCCAAAGTGATCAAATTCTTCCATTCCAATATAATATTAGCATAAAAGGCATGTCAAAGGTTCCAATGGAATACAGACCTGCATTTCTGTAGGTCAGGTTACATCAGGTCATCCTCCCTACAGTCCATTATGCCAACCTCCACTTGAAAAGAAACAGCAGAATGTTACAGACAGAGCTACAAAGAACAAAGAGAGTTTCTAACCAGACCTCTCACTCAGGTCATGCAATTGTCATCAAGTCACCACGCTGATGCATTAAGCTGACTTTACTGTTTGAATAAAGAAAATAAAACCAAACACTCTTCAGCCATGGAGTGTCACCAAAAGGCAGCATTACCTGTTGCACATGTTTGATTTCCACATCTTCAATCATAATTTTATGGGTTTCTCACCCTTGAAAATAAACTAATGATTATTTCCCAAGGGTTAGGGTCTTTGGATAAGAGCATAACTGCAGAATATAGAAAGAAAGAAACATCATTTGAACTGGTCTTGAAACAACTGCAAATTCTGGTCAAGAATTGCTCCTCATCAGTTTTGCCATGAATTTAACTGAGTGACAGCTAATCCCTGATTTATTCTGTGTCTGAAAGTCTTAAAGAACAAAGCATTTTACTTTTGAGGGCAAATAAAAACAAGACCACACATGTTTAACAATGCAGCATTAGATGTCAATGGATATAATTTTGACCATTAGCCCTCAGTATAACCTAAGTTAGTTTTTTCTATTTGGCCAAATATAATAGTATGAATTTTTAAGTAATAATGCACTAGATGGAACCCCTACAGTGATGGCAGTTTCAGATCATAAAAGAAAAATTTCTGCAAGTGGACATTTCTTATTTTAATTTGCTGTGACTTGAACTGCTATAGTAACATAAATTAGCTTCCTTCTTAAAACGAAATTAGTGAGAGAAAAAGGTCCTAATTAATTGAATATAAGTAACTTTTCAAAATACTTTTATTTATGTCAATGTGCTTCATAGAAAAGGAATGAATAAGAACTTTAAGTATTGGCTTATGGAGTCTAGTGACATTTACATGTAATTTCAATTAATATAGATCAATAAATGCACTTAAAGTAAATAAATTATTACTTTTTATCCAGCATATTTTCAAACTTGATTCTAGGAGACATGAACTATGTTAGGAAATACCAAGCAATCATAGGAACAATTGCAGATTTTTTTTTTGTTTCTTTATATGTCCCACATCACCAAGTCCTTAACCATGTTCCATGACCCAAAGACCCCAAGAGGACAAAGTAATGACTTGGCCATCCTAGGGTACAAAAATATCCCAGAAAAGTTTACAAAACTTCTGAGGAATGGTGCCAAGTCAACCTAACTTTGCATTAGTTACCAGTACAGGATTTTGAATGTTACTAAGCAGAATTTTAGGAGAGCTGCTGAAACAAGCACTGAAAAATAAAATGATGTTAAGAGGACAAATAAGCCATAATATTTCAGAAGTGTTCAAAGAAGTGGCTTCACTTAATTATAAACCCCTGAGGCATGCTAATAATCACTGACTATAGGCATAGGGCAAGCACACAACAACTGTCCATCCTTTCAAGAGAAAGGATTCGCAATTTTCTGTTCCCCATGCATCTCTAAATCTTGAGATTATCTACCCAATTTCCTTTCCAAATATCCTGAACATTTTTCGGGGCATCTTCACACATAGTAAGTAGTTATGTCCTAATATGATATAATTACAGGTCAAGAAGCATTTAGTCCAGCAAATACCTCCCCTTCCAAGAATGCAACTCTTGCAATTCTGCTATTGAAGAACCACAGACTTAAGTTAAATATTACTCCCTGAGGTTCTCCTTACAAAATGTATGTCCTTCTAGACAGGTGGTAATTAAGCCACTAAAGCCTCTCTGTTAATTAACCCATCAAGAAGATCTCTGTATAAGTTTTCGAATACATGATATCAGCAAGTATGAAGAAACAGAGAAACAGCAGAAGGAAAAAAGACAAGTTTCACCAAATTTACCAATCTGTCTAAAACAAGCCCACTTACTACCCTACAGACTGTGACCTCTACCACCAAAGTTGTATTTTTCTTCCATAGTTTAAAATGATTTTATGGGCATCTTTCAAAGTTGTGTTACCTGTCATCAAATTCAAATAATGTAACTTCAGCAAGAAATACCCTGAAAAATGACAACCACAGCAATGCCTCTCTCCAGCGTTAAATAACCCTTTCCGAACAGCCCAGACTGTGTTTCATTGCTGTGTTTTCTTCAATAAAAAACTGTTTTTTCTTATCTCTCAAAATGCTGACTGGAAGGGGAGAAGAATAGCAAATAAAACCTCAGGGAGTTAATAGTAAGACAAGTTTTAATCCCAGATCCTACCTTGTTATTAAAAAGATTTTGGATGCTAAAAAAAAATACAAGCTTTAATAATGTTTGCAACAAATACAGCAGGTAAAATATGTTTGCAATGCATAAAGCAAAGGGTCTCCATCCTTCTCAAGATTTTTTTCAATGAGTGATGGTCAAATGATCTTTCTCTCCCAAAGTCCAGTTCTGCTTCCAAAACTAAAAAATTATCTGAGTACCCACTTGCTATCCCAGTAAGTGTTAGTATAACTTTACTAAACTACTTTTGTTTCAACGTGTTGGGCGACATCTTAGTCTGTCTGGTGATTTAGTTGCCAAGTCGTGTCCGACTCTCGGAACCCCGTGGATTGTAGCCCACCAGGCTCCTCTGTCCCTGGGATTCTTCAGGCAAGAATGTTGGGGTAGGTTGCCATTTCCTTCTCCAGGGGATCTTCCTGACCCAGGAACTGAAGCAGTGTCTCTTATGTCTAAGAAGCTATAACAAAATGCCATTGACTATAGTTTATGAACCACTGAGATTCATCACTCACCATTTTGGTGGTTGAGAAGTCTGAGATCAGGATGACACTATAGTCAGGTGAGTGCTCTCCTCTACATCACACATTTCTCACACTCATAGGGTGGAAGGGGTTAAAGACCTCTCTGCACCTCTTAAAAGGGCACTAATCCCATTCATGGGGGTCCCTCCCCAACATTTCCCCTCCTAAAACCATCACAGTAGGGGTTCAGATTTCAACACGTGAATTTTGGGCGTTCACTAACATTCAGATCAGTTCAGTTCACTTCAGTCGCTCAGTCGTGTCCGACTCTTTGCGACCCCATGAATCACAGCACACCAGGCCTCCCTGTCCATCACCAACTCCCGGAGTTCACTCAGACTCACGTCCATCGAGTCGGTGATGCCATCCAGCCATCTCATCCTCTGTTGTCCCCTTCTCCTCCTGCCCTCAGTCCCTCCCAGCGTCAGAGTTTTTTCCAATGAGTCAACTCTTCAGAGAAGGGAGTAAAATATAAACCTTTACATTTTCTCTTTAGAGTAGATCTGGCATGCCTACAACACTGATATGTTCATTTAAGTAAAAACTAAAAAGGAGAATGGAAAAGTGAATAAAGTTGATTTATTAAGAAAATGGGATGCTGGGAGATATTTTTTTCCAGCTCTAATGTTTACAATTTTATTTGTAGAGTGTTGTTTGTTAAGAAGAATCATAACAGGAAAATCACTTTTTTAAAGCCTTGTCTTCATTACCCAAGACTGCTACAACTTTTGAACCATTCTAGGAAGAGATGCCGGGGAAGGCAATGGCACCCCACCCCAGTACTCTTGCCTGGAAAATCCAATGGACGGAGTAGCCTGGTGGGCTGCAGTCCATGGGGTCGCTAACAGTCGGACAGACTGAGCGACTTCACTTTCACTTTTCTCTTTCATGCATTGGAGAAGGAAATGGCAACCCACTCCAGTATTCTTGCCTGGAGAATCCCAGGGATGGGGAAGCCTGGTGGGATGCAGTCTATGGGGTCTGACAGAGTCGGATACGACTGAAGTGACTTAGCAGCAGCAGCAGGAAGAGATGCGGAGAAGGCAATTGATTCCCACTCCAGTACTCTTGCCTGGAAAATCCCATAGATGGAGGAGCCTGGTAGGCTGCAAACCATGGGGTAGCTAAGAGTTGGGCATGACTGAGTGACTTCACTTTCACTTTTCACTTTCATGCATTGGAGAAGGAAATGGCAACCCACTCCAGTGTTCTTGCCTGGAGAATCCCAGGGACAGAGGAGCCTAGTAGCCTGCCGTCTATGGGGTCACACAGAGTCAGACATGACTGAAGCGACTTAGCAGCAGCAGCAGCACCAGGAAGAAATGACTCAACTAGTTCCACAAGCTTTTTGTATCTAGGTCAAAGTACCCTCAGTGTTCAGCTAACATCCTATGGTTATCACCTGTGCCTATAAAACGGCTATCTAAAACCCAAACAGGGGATACTGAGGCTCAGCCCACAGCTCCAAAAAACCAGGCAGGGTTTACATAGGACAGACAGAATGACACAGACACAGCTATCCCAGAGAAGTCACAAGTGGGAAACTCCGTGAGACAGAGCAAGGAAATACCAGCGCCAGCAGCAAAACAGCCTTGTAATGATTTCTTTTGGTCAAATGTTAATTGAATGTCCTGGGTTCTGCGAACCAAAATGATGCCAGAACCTGAGTTGGGCTAAACCTCCAAGTCTAGCTTGTTGTTCAGTCTCTAAGTCACGTCCGGGTCTTTGTGAGCCCATTGACTGCAGCACACCAGGCTTCCCTGTCCTTCACCATCTCCTGGGAGTTTGCTCAAATACATGGTCATTGAGTCAGTGATTTCATCCCTGTGGCCACCTTGTCCTACTGCCCTCAGCCTTTCCCAGCATCAGGGTCTTTCCCAATGAGTTGGCTCTTTGTATCAGGTGGCCAAAGAACTGGAGCTTCAGCCTCAGTCCTTCCAATGAATATACAGGACTGATTTTCTTTAGGATGGACTGGTTGGATCTCCTTGCAGTCCAAGGGACTCTCAAGTCTTCTCCAGCACCACAGTTCGAAAGCATAAATTCTTCGGTGCTCAGCTTTCTTTATAGTCCAACTCTCACATCCATACATGACTACTGGAAAACCCATAGCTTTGACTAGACCGACCTTTGTTGGCAAAGTAATGTCTCTGCTTTTTAATAAGCTGCCTAGGTTGGTCATAACTTTCCTTCCAAGGAGCAAGCGTCTTTTAATTTTGTGGCTACAGTCACCATCTGCAGTGATTTTGGAGCCCAAGGAAATATCTGCCACTGTTTCCACTTTTCCCCCATCTATTTGCCCTGAAGTAATGGGATCAGATACCATGATCTTAATTTTTTGAATGTTGAGTTTTAAGCCAGCTTTTTCACTCTCCTCTTTCACCCTCATCAAGAGACCAAGTCCAGCCAGGGAGCTTGGAAATTGGGTGTGGGTCAAACAGACAAGCCAGGCTCCTTCCCTCCTCCCCCATAATTCTATGTCCTTCTCCTCCTTTCTCAGAGTGGAGGTACAAGAGGATGCTTCCACCTCCAACCCTTTGACTAGGATGATCTATCCCTCTCTTCAAATGCTGCTTTTTTTTTTTTAACTCTATCTCAAAGGCCCCAAACCACTTCCATTTACTACACAAAGAAAGTCAAAGCCTTCTAGCCAAAGTCAGCTGTCCCCTCTCCAGGTATTCCATTCACAATGATAATTGGGGAAAATTGGTTGTTTATATTAACCACACTAATAATAATAGCACAGATTCTAATTAATCCTGAAAAAACTGAAAATAATAACTGGGGTTTTGACAACTTTAAATTTCATTCTCTGTTTTTAAAAGGGGGCCTCATGTCTGATGTGAGATGGGATGCCTTGTAGCTATGCCATTCTCTCAGTTTGGGGCAGTGGGTCACCCCGGCAGGGATGCTGTTTAGGGACAAGACTAGCTTCCCACTTACAGACAGCTTTGCCTTACGCATCCAACCATCGGTCTTTGACACATTCTTGCCTTTAGCTCTAAACCACCCTACTGACTCATTTTATACTTCCTATTGATTCTTTCCTGTTTCAGAGCATCATAATCTTTGACCTCATGAATCCTCTATCTCTTTAGCTTTTCCATCAAGCCTTGGAGCTGCTTTAAACTTAGGTTTCCCTTCTCAGCCAGGATTCTTCTCACTAACTGTACAACAATTAAGCAAAGAAACCCTCTGTCCACACAGGCTCTCAGGACACACACACCCTCACAGCCTCAGACTGTGGCAACTTCTCCAGGTAGAATCAAAGCTAAGTGATCCTATTTAGGAGATGTCCAGGTCTACCAGATGTAATCTAACTCATGAAAAATAATAACAACAACAATAGTAATAATTTTGACACCTCTGAAAAGAATACTATGAAAAGTATAAAACTTGAAATGGGATAAAATACCTTAAAATACATAATAAAATACCTTAGATTTCATTCTTAATATTCAATCTTTATTTTCATAAAATTGAATAATACTATTTTAACTAAAAATTTTTTTGGTTTTGTTCTGTTCTGTTTGTTAATTTTACTTAATCCCTGGTAAGTTTCTCTAAATGTCACTTTGTTCATTAATTCCTCTAATAAATAAATAACGTCTTGTGAAGAATTGTGAAGGAAATTCAATCATAATAAGAGTTCACTGGCTGAAATCAATCTGATTTCGGTGTTGACCATCTGGTGATGTCCATGTGTAGAGTCTAGAAGGGGACGACCGAGGACGAGATGGCTGGATGGCATCATGGACTCGATGGACATGAGTCTGAGTGAACTCTGGGAGATGGTGATGGACAGGGAGGCCTGGCGTGCTGCGATTCATGGGGTCGCAAAGAGTCGGACACGACTGAGCGACTGAACTGAACTGAACTGAACTGAAATGGAACCATGGAACGTGTAGCCTTTGGGATCTGGCTGTTTTCAGTCAGCATAATGCATCTGAGATTCATCTGTATTGAATCAGCGTTGTTCAGTCACTCACTTGTACCCAACTCTTTGCGACTCCCCCATGGGCTGCAGCACACCAGGCTTCCCTGTCCTTCACCATCTCCCAGAGCTTGCTCAAACTCATGTCTGTTGAGTCGGTGATGCCATCCAACCATCTCATCCTCTGTTGCCCTTTCTCCCCCTGCCTTCAATCTTTCCCAGCATCAGGGTCTTTTCCAATGAGTCAGCTCTTCACATCGTATCAGTTGATCATTCTTTTGTATTGATGAATAGGATTCACCTGTTGATGAATATTTGAATTTTTTCCAGACTTTGGCCGCTGTAAATGTGTTTTATGGACATACAAAATCCCCTAGGAGAGGGACTGCTGGGCTGTACAGTCTGTGCTTAAGTTTATAGGAAGCTGCCTAAGTGTTGATGTCTCGCGTGGCCGTGAGTTTAGTTTTCCCACCAGCAGCACCTGGGAGTTGCTGCTTCTCCCCGTCCTCACCCACAAGTGGGATTGTCTGTCTTTCCCTCCTTCTCTGGATAATTTTTAAAATGATGTAGATGATGTTGAAGCTCAGATATCCCAAGACCAGTTTGGGAAGCTATAGCTATTTTGTAAATCCCTGAGCCTTTTATTCTTAAAATATTTCAGGAAGCCACAGAAAAATTTTTCCAAAAAGGCACCTTTCTTATCAATGTTGCAAATGACTGAGATATATATCAGTGACAACTAGTTCTTTTCATTTTCTTTCACTGATGAGTCTTAAGTGGCTTTAAAATAGATCGATAGCCGAGAAGTTCAGAGCAGCAGGTATAACTGGCTGATGGAGCTGGGGGCGTGGGAATAGAAAGGGGACAACTGGGTTTAGGCCTTGATACTTTCAAATGATGCTCTTTAAGCAAATGTTCATTATAAGCTGTGAGCCTAAACACAATTATTAAATATTTTCTGAATGTGGATTATAGTCAGATACCCCATTAAGCACTTTTTCTGCATTATCCTATTTATTCATCGTATAACTCAATGGTTCCAGCAATAAGGAACCCGCCTGCAATGCAGGAGACAACAGGAGGAGATGCAAGGGTCGGGAAGATCCCCTGG
>SJYX01022736.1:31527-191221 GCA_006410675.1 Oreotragus oreotragus
ATCAACCCTGGGATTTCTTTGGAAGGAATGATGCTGAAGCTGAAACTCCAGTACTTTGGCCACCTCATGAGAAGAGTTGACTCATTGGAAAAGACTCTGATGCTGGGAGGGATTGGGGGCAGGAGGAGAAGGGGACGACTGAGGATGAGATGGCTGGATGGCATCACGGACTCGATGGACATGAGTCTGAGTGAACTCCGGGAGATGGTGATGGACAGGGAGGCCTGGTGTGCTGTGATTCATGGGGTCGCAAAGAGTCGGACACGACTGAGCGACTGAACTGAACTGAACTGACTGAAATTAACTGCCTTTAATGTACTAAACTACTCTTAAATAAAACCTCTTCTTTTAACTACCTATATGGAAAGAATTAAGCTAACTTCAAACCCTATTTTATTATGCTAGACATGGTCTTCCTCTGAAATTAAAACCTTAGTTTGGTAACTCTCCACAGCAATAAGAAAGAGCAGAGATCTACTCTATGTTTTGAAATAAACATAATTCATAAATGCATGAGTTTGTGTATAGTATAACACACTATTGAAGACAAACAGTTAAATCTATTATTATTTTAAAATACATGGCATTCTGCTGGCTGTTTTGCCATATATTATATGCTAAAGCAATCCTAAAAACAGATAAAAATTGCACAACCTATAGGATGTTATTATATAAAACTTTAAAATTCCATCTTCATAACACCAGCATATTACCTCCAAAGAAATTATTGTCCTTGGAAAACAAAATTAAATAAAAAAATTCCTAGAGTCTATTACACGGTGTCATGAAGTATAGAAATACAATGTAGGGTAAAAATTATTAAGCAATTGATTCTTAAAACTGTTTTTTCATTCTGAAGTCCAGCATTTCCCTAGCAGGAAGTAATAGGACATCATTTTCAAACACGTGACTTCCTTTATTACACACTTGAGATTTCAAACTTTAAATGGAATTATATGCTTTCTTCTGGTGAATCATGTTCCTACATTTAACAGGCTGCTAACATCTGAAATCAGAAAGGAATTTTCCCTTAGAACACTTTAAAAAAGACGGGGATAGTTTCCCGCCCCCTACTCTTGGGAACAGTGAATGGAGATTAACATTAGTGAAGAATAGAATAAAATAAATGTGAAAGGATGGACATTTTGATTTGTCCTTTCATCTCCAGCTTTGTATTTCACCCTAAGACTTGGCATATGGAATATCATTTCATCCTGAAACTCCTCAGTGGTTGAATGACTTTTGACTGAGTTATACCCTCCTCAGTACAGGAAAATTGATTGTGTCCTGGGCTCATAGAAACTGGTAGTTATGCCAGGAGACTTGTAATGCTTGCTGGGCTGTGTAAAAACTGTGAAATGTGGCAACAGGAAAGACAGTTAAAGGAACTGGACATTTCTTTATGGCTTGCAACTGCTATCCTAGTCCAAATTGAATTGTGAAGTATTTTTGAACATTAAACTCCTTGGGGGGGGGGAAACTATCATAGTAAGAATAAGACTTAGGGTCTTTAAAAGGTTATCTAGAAAATGATTTTGTGAAAATAAAGAAAAATTAATAATATGACTTGCAATCATTGTGATACTAAAGTGTGAGCAAATACACAAGAAAAGGTCCTATTGATCAGAAACTCCCAGAATCTTCTACTGCTTTTCTGATCTCAGAAGTACTAGCAGAAAAAACAAATTTGCCCATAAATTTGTTTACAAGTGTATAAAAATCTGGCAAGATACAATTTTCACATTAATGGTTAGTCTGTGTGCCTATAAATATATCTTGGAAGCAAGATATTCTTTCACCAATATTTGTTAACAATCAAAGTTTCCAAATGAAAGCAACATTTGTTTTTGAAAGAAAGTTACTTATTCTGTTTATCCCCCAAATGTGTCTCTTGCTGGATATATTAAAGATGCATGTCATTTTCCTTGATTTTATAATAAAAGAAAGGGAAACTTATTATTAATCTTTCTTAATAGATTAATCTTCATGTTTACATCAACTTGGCATTTTATGATTTCTTCCAGTACAGGAATGCCATGGCTTGAGAAGCTTGATGGTGTCTTATCAAATTCCTAGCAGCAGTAAGACTTAACCTGTTTGATTTCTGCACATGTTGCACATAGGTGAATATTTTGAACCAATAAACCCAAGCCGATTAGCCTTCTAAAAATGGATTAAGACCAATTTGTGTGATCTAAATTATGTAAGTTTACCTGAATTCATCAGGGACACACACACACACACACACACACACACAACTCAATGGCTTATGTAACACAGCTCATCTAGTTTCCTGTTCATTGCTCACAGTCTGAAATCCCCAGTGATCCACATGGGAGCCCACAACAAAAAAGCAATTGCTGGACTGATTGATATCTCAACAAATTGAGTTTTATGAAGGAAAGTTATACGGAACAATAAAAAGGGATATATTATTTTGTCTATCCTATTATTTTCTATTCAAAATGTAAATAATCCCTATGACTGCTTGATGAGATGAAGTATATCAACATAAATCTGGATTAATTTTACCATCAGCTTTCTAATATATCTCAAAAGTATTTAAATCTTTTTTTTAAGGTTTTAAAACCTTCCAATGAACATCTATTTGAAATCTGTTTTCAAAGACCCACAAATCATGCCTCCCTTCCTTTATTTTGCATCTCATTGTGAAGAGCAATATAATTTTAGCAGTCACTACATCTTGGTCCAAATGAAACCAGAGCTGCTTTATAGGATCTCATGATGGCTCTTTCTGTTTGAATTGTAAAAGGACATTGCCCGGGCATGTCCTCTGGGTACTCTTCCTTCACTTAGATCATTTAATTATTAAACAGTCCTGAGTCTACATTTTCTCAGGAATACATAGTACTTTATTATTGTTATTATTTTCAATTTTCAGGTGTTTTTTTTCCCCCCTCTGAGGATATAATTTTTCATTATTTTAGTCATAGTTCTGTTTTGGGTTCCTTCAGTACTTAATCAGAACTAATTCCTTAAAATTAACTCAGAGAATAGATTCTAAGAAGACAAAGTTACTAAACTGAGAGAGAAAGGAGCTACATTCCACTTCAGATTGTGACAGGTAGTGTGGAAGGAATTCTCCCCTGACAAATGTATATTTTCCTTATCTGTTCTGCACTTGTTCAGCCCACTAATACTAACAAATAGAAAGCACATGGTTATAAATCTGTTATCCCCAGTATATTTTTATTGTGGGTGAATCTTTAATGTAACCAAAGTGTCAGAGTCTCATTGACAGTATATACAGAATGTGGTTGTTAGGAAACTTTAAACATTTCTGAGTATTCTTTAAAGTAAATTTATTAGAATTCTTGGGAATATAGTTATGTTTTTAAAGACTGAGAAAAATAACTTTTGAGGATTTCTTTCTGAAATAACAGTAAAAGAAGGGTGTCCTTAAGGTCCTGTGCTGGCTGACTGTCCCTATCTGAGCCATTTCTGATCCCTTCTGTAGTTTGTTTCCATTTGAACTGTGATGAAAAGTGACTTTCACATTTGATGTCCTGGTGTGCTTCCTCCTTATAAACAGGAAAAACTGTGTAACTTGTTCTGTTTAACCTTTTTCTTTGGACCACCAGGAATCTGAGAGAGCATCACAGTTCATCTTTAACAATGTTTAAGATTATCATGGTGGGCATACCTGTAGTATTACATTGTATGCCCTGCTTGACTGTACTCTTGCTGTATTACATTCTTCATGGGATCTGAACTTTGTCGTTTCTATTTTCAAATCCCTCTCTTCTTCCTCTCCAACATCTTCATGATCCCTTGTCAGATGCCTAAAGACTTACAATTTCTGTGCATGGTATTGAGAAACGGAGTATTTCCTGCCATATCAGTAAACAAAGATGTCATGTGAATTCCTGAGCCCTAACGGCATTCAGGAAAGAGAAAAATACCTCTGATCTAGCTGCCATTAGGCTGAACCACTCCCTATGGTGAGCTCTGAGGAACTCAAGATGTGAAAAACACAGGTTACTGGCCCCAGAGAGCTGAGATAGAAAAAGAATGATTTCAGTGAGCCCCCACTCTTGCATCTCCCCATAATAGAAAAGCAGTAAATTCCTTCCCTTGAGATATCTGGTTTTCTTTAATTCACAAAAATCCTTCCAATGTACAGACCACCTGCCCTTGTGTTGCAAACATCTATATAACCTGACTCCTACCCACTGTCTCCTCATCTCTCAGGGCTACTTGAGTTGCTGCCTCTCAGACTTAAGTCCGAAAAATTTCCGCTGAATAAAACATAATTCTCAACTTTTAGATCGTGACTATTTTTTAAGTTGATGGTATCTTTTTGGAGAGAGAGTATTCGTTTGTGATTCATGACCAAAACATCCATGTGGCTGCCTGGCCCTCCCTCACCTCAGTCCACCTTGAGCCAAGTGCAGTAATGGGATGGGGCCAGCAGAGCGGTCCCGAATGTCACATCCTCTCACTGACAAAGCGGGGATTCTGAATCTCTAAGGCTGCATGGCATGTGCCCACAGGGACTGATGGACTTCTGTGCACTCTGCCCTGTGGCTGTGCAACACCCCAAGCCTGCATTTTGAATTGGGCTCCCTGACTGATGTAAGATGCAAGTAATGTTCTGCCTAAACTGACAGGAAATGTCTTTTGAACTAAGGAAACATTGTAATTCCTAAGGCAAGGGAGAGAGAGCCTCCCAAGGTTTCCAGTCATCTGGCTACCTTTCTGTTCTCCTCTTCAGTAGAGAAGAAGCCACTCACCTCTGATTAATTCCCTGGACATCTTCATCACCCAGGAGTACATACATAGTAACATAGTTACTGCCCTACATAGAGTTCCCCATAGCATTCTATAAACCTACAGACCTTGGAAGTGTGAGTGAAGCAACATGTTCTTAGTACATACTGCTTATCAAGGAAAAATGAACAAAAGGTGGCCTTAAAAGAGAATAAACAAAGAGCTCCAGGCATGACTGAAAGAATAAACAGTCTTTAGAATAAAATTGCTAAAAGGTAGAAAGAGACTGAAGGTGAAGTCGCTCAGTCGTGTCCGACTCTTTGCGACCCCGTGGACTGTAACATACTAGGCTCCTCCGTCCATGGGATTCTCCAGGCAAGAATACTGGAGTGGGTTGCCATTTCCTTCTCCAGGGGATCTTCCCGACCCAGGCATTGAACCCAGGTCTCCTGCATTGGAGGCAGACGCTTTAACCTCTGAGCCACCAGGGAAGCAGGCTAGAAAGAGACTAGCAACACCCAAAAGATGACTATGCATGGACTGTGCATACAACTGCGTTTATTTCCTCCAGTTCTGATCATAAATCATAATCAATAGCATGATCAACTATAGAACAGTTTTCCATTAAGCATCCATCACGATAAAATTCTTATGCTTCTTTTCATCTCTGACCAAAACCTTAAGGGTAGAACAACTTGTTTCATTTTGACTTCATTCTATCACCTTATAGCTACTTCAACCAGCTCAATTTGAACAATCGTGGCTAAACTCTACTATGGAAGGTTTATTGTTGATATTATTCGTTTCCTTTGCTTTGTAGTGTATTTGTTCTGTATATCAAGCTTTGCCCCCTCTATATCATCTGTAGCTACAGAAATTCTGAGTCTGCCACTTATAAGATCATCTTAGTTAAACATGTGAGTAGGAGAAGCAGTCTGTTGTGGTTAAAGCTTCAGGACTCTGAGATGAGAAAGACTGAATTAAAATCCTGCATCTGCCTCTGCATAAATATATAAACTTGGGCAAGCTGCTTAATCGCCCTGTTTCACAAATGTCTTATCATAAAAAGGAATAATAATGCCTCTTAACTGAGTGGTACTTATTAAAAGGCAATGAGAATACCACATAGCAAGTATTCAACAAATCTTAGTCATTACTACTATTTGATGGTAAAAGGTTTTTGTTTCCACTGTATTTATTTTGTTTTCTAGGTATCCATATAGGTTCAAAACTTATAGTTGATTGAAATAAAATATTTCACTCATTCTAAAAGTCTCAATCTCCTCCTCTTCCCCCTGAATTAGTCAAAGAATGCATTCTATGCTTCCATGCTTGTTCTTGTCTTTCCTCTTGGTCTCATCTCTCTTTCTCATAGAGAAAAGGACAGAACAACTACTGTGCCATTTCGAGTTCCATGATCATATCATAGACTTTCAAACACACATGGTCTTTCATGTACTTTGGCCTCTACTTGGATGGAATTTGCCATGATCACTGCTGTTTGCTAAATTCTTATTTATCCTAGAAAGCTAGGTCAAATGCAGTATCCACTATCAAGCCTCCCCTAGTTTCCCAAGGCACAGTGAGAAGTAGTATCCTTGTTGCGAGAGCCGGGCCGGCGCACTCAGCGCGGGCGAGAGGAGCTACCCCACGTCCGAGGTCAGGGGCAGATGGCGTGCTGCGATTCATGGGGTCGCAAAGAGTCGGACACGACTGAGCAACTGAACTGAACTGAACTATCATACTGTAACCAAAGCTCTGAGTTGCCATGTAAATGTCCTATGTAATGGATTGATATATTGATCTTCCTCTCTCTCTCACAATACACTGAGTTCCTTGAAGGCTGCTGCTGCTACTGCTGCTAAGTCGCTTCAGTCATGTCCGACTCTGTGCGACCCCATACAAACCTGGGAGTCTCCAGGCAAGAAGACTGGAGTGGGCTGCCATTGCCTTCTCCAGGGACTATCAAGTCTCGATCCTTTACTTGATGTCTCTAGCCTCTAAGAACCTCAGGGACGGGGAGCCTGGTGGGCTGCCATCTATGGGGCTGCGCAGAGTCAGACACGACTGAAGCGGTGACGCACCAGCAGCAGCAGCAGCAGCAGCCTCTCACATGTGGATCCCATATAGTAGATACAAGATAAATATGCTTTGAATGGATGAGAGTCTTCTGTCTTCTCTAGAAGGAGGCTAAATTATTCATAAATGTATCTAAAATACAGCACTTACAGACTAAAAAAAAAAAAAAAAAACCATAGAAAAGTTGAAAAAAGAAAAGCTAAGTTAACAACCCAGAAAAGTACACTACACAGAGGAACTTTGCAACTTTTCTGTGTTAGCTGATTTATTTTGACAAAAAATGCTAGAGCCAGAATTCCATAAAAGCCTTCCCTTTGAGCGCTACCATGTTTTATCAACAAACATAACTTGTTATGACATAAAGTTACTTTCTTCTTCCCAAGCAACTCTTCACCATCACTTAGAATCTTAATCATTGGCAAGATTAAGAGTCTAAGATTAAAATTTAGAAATCTATATTCCAACCAAATCATGAGTGTCTACTATAACATGGTTCTCAAATTTGTTGTATCAACAAAGCTTTTAAGAATTCCACCATAACATAAAGTAAAAGACCGCTTTTCTTATATAATACATATGTTTTCATAGACATCTGAGTATTTTATTTACTGTAAAATATAAGGGAATAAAAATTGTCATACATTAAAACAACTATAAGTTGTTCAGCAATGTTTGAAAATTCTCATGCAATTGATTACATTAAAATTATGCTATTAGGCATAGATTACTTCTGGGTTAACTTAAAATACAAGATAACAATAAAACTTACAGTATTAGTAATCAGAGAGTTTGATAGCTATGATTAAATTGCAGGCAGGGTAACTCAAGCTTTGCTATCAGCAGTTATTACATTATGATATAAAGCCACAGGTGGGTATCTCTGATCATCGGCTATTTCAGGAGGTGAGAAGATCCTAGGCAGGCTTCTTCCCAGCTCACAGTTGCTGGGAAATGGGTCTTATTCTGAGGTCGGATATTCAATTTATCCCCAAATGTCTGAGTTTAATCCTCTAAATCCCTCCCCCAAAGCATATGAACTACCTTCTCATTCTTTCATCATCATGGAAGTCTTTATTTTAAGAAAGTAAATTTATATCACAGAGATGATTCGATGCAGTAAAGATATGACATATAGACATATACAAGAGAGAATTCCAAAGGTCCAGCTATATTAAGATCACAAAATTAGATAAGGGATAGAAGGATCCCCTTAAACAACTAGCTGACTCCTATCTTGACACAAGCAGAGCTTCTCAAACTTCAGCAGTGTGCTGGAAATTTTAAAAGGAAAAATTTCTCAGGATTGACTTATATTTTCTTTTAATAAATATAAGGAAAACCATGGAACTATTGAAATCTGCATGCAATGTCAAGGCAATCCAATTATTGTTCGAATTTATTTAAAACAAAAACAATCTGAAAATTAGTTTTCAATTTTCACAGACATTGAAAAGAAATTCTAGTTTCAACATAAACTTCACCTCCAAACCAGTGATAGAAGCAAATAAATGTTACGAGTTATTCATCCATTTCGATACCAAATCATTTGAGCATAAGACAAGTTTTCTTTTAACATTGCTTATGCTTTGTCTTCAATTTGGAAAACCTCATGTAATACCATCTTTTATATTTTGGTCAACTTCTATTTTCTTGTTAGCCCATAAGAATTAAACACTTCCAATTGCCAATTTTAATCCCAATGGGAAATTACTTTTGCCTCTTCAACTGAAAAAAGAATTCCCCATAAACACAATAGTAGACTCATATGGCACGTAGCCCCACAAAACAAAAGTTAGATGCATTTGCTTTAGGTACCAAATCTGGTTCTAAACACAAGCCCAGAAGCACACATAAAGATTGGATTCAGTTATAAAGAGGCCATGTGGATAACACAGACTATACTTCTGTTAATTTTTTTAGGTTATTATCAAAACCAAAAACACTATTTTAAAATGCTCATAGGGAACTCACCCATCTCAAATAACACATCCACAAAAGATCCAAAAATTCCACTTTGAGAAACACCAAATCCAATTCCTACAGACTGGCTTTTTATGGATTTAACTGTGTTCCTCCAGAATTCATACTTTGGAGTCCTAACCCCAACTACCTCAGAATGTGACCTTATTTGGGGATAGGGTCTCTAGAGAGGTCATCGAATTGAGATCAAATTACTCAGGTGGGCCCTAGTCCAATATGCCCGATGCCCTGATTAAAACTGAAAGTTCAGACATGGAGACAGGCACTCCTAGAAGAAAGATGACTCGAACAGACTCAGGGAGAAAACATCTGTCTACAAGCCAGAGAGATCTAGAGCAGATCCCTCCCTCACAGCCCAGAGAAGAAGCCAACACCTTGATTTTGGACTTTAACCCTCTAGAACCATAAGATGAAAAAAGTCTGTTGTTTAAGCCCCCCAGGCTGCAGTTCTTTGTTGTAACAGCCCTAATAAACTAACAAATCCACAAGCAAGCATGGAAATGAAATTCAGTTATAATGAAGTCATCAAGATTATGCAGAACATGCTGTAGCTTATTGATTTTAATGTTATTGTAAAAATAAAAATTAAAAAACACTATTTAAAAATGCTTGTGGAGAACCCACAGATCCCAAAGAATACATCTGAGAAAGATCCAAAAATCCCATGTTAAGAACCTCCGAATTAGAGGAGTGGACACTGTTTCTCCAGTTCCTACAGATCTCCTTAAATCACTCTTGGACACTCTTTAAATCAAGAGGCAGATGTTCTCGACAGGGTCATTGCCATAACTACATGAACTAAATAAAAAATGCCAGATTTTCCTGACTGCATATAGCAAGCAAGACAGATCAAAGTCATCTGGAACAAAAGGTCATGTAATAATGAAGTTAAGTGGCGTTTACTGAAGACGACCAGAGATGTGAGCACAGTGCAGAAATACACTGAGTAATTCCTATCTGGTAAGAACCAACACAAAGACTCTTCGAGTGGTCAATAAGATAAATCAAACACCAGCTTCTACCAGCAAAATTAAAAGACAGCAGAGGGGTAATCTATGGCAGGTAAGCCCAGCATTTGCAAGCGTATTTGCAAGCCTAGTAAACATGTCCCACCCACCAAGAGAACCTCAGATCTGTCTCAGACTGACAGCGTGGATATAGCTCATTGCCAAGTACTACTCTCTCCATCTCCCCAAATTAGGTGTCATTTCTCAACAACTTCTAAATACTTCTAATGTCAGCGAAATATGTCTGAAAAGCCAATTTAGTGTAAGTTAGAGGGCTTAATAATTAGAAATTGTTATTTTTAAAATAGCTGTCATTTAGGAAGTATAAACTATCACCTGCTTTATTAGGTGTTTCTGTCTTGTATCCCATTAATTTCTTGCCCTGATACTGTGAAGTCACTGTTGCTACTCCCAGTTTGTGGATGGATAAATTGAGAGGTTAAATCTTAGGGAGATTCAGTCAACCACGTCAGTTTCCACTACAGATACTAGTGGAGACAACTATTATGACATATGCATGGTATACTATCCAGTAGAGAACAGACACCTTCCTTAATTTATAAACACAGTTCTATCTTGTGCCCATTAAATTTGAACCTTTTAGATCAACCCTTCAGCCACTTCATTAGCATTTGATACATCACAGATGTAAACTACAACATCTAAACCTGATGTTCAGAAGCTGTATCCTGAACCTCCTACTTTTATCTTTATTTTTCTGGACTCATGTATTTTCCTTCATTCACAGGAAAGGGAAAGCACTGCAGTGCCTCCAGTTTATGAAAACAACTGCCAATATATTTAGGGTCTATATTAGAAGAGGAGAAGGCAATGGCACCCCACTCCAGTACTCTTGCCTGGAAAGTCCCATGGATGGAGGAGCCTGGTAGGCTACAGTCCGTGGGGTCACGAAGAGTCGAACATGACTGAACGACTTCATTTTCACTCTTCACTTTCATGCATTGGAGAAGGAAATGGCAACCCACTCCAGTGTTCTTGCCTGGAGAATCCCAGGGACAGGGGAGCCTGGTGAGCTGCCGTCTATGGGGTCGCACAGAGTCGGACACGACTAAAGTGACTTAGCAGCAGCAGCAGCATATTAGAAGAAAAATAACAAAAATGTTTGAAGGAAACAGTTTATCAGCATTTTCACAAAAGATGAAAATGAACTTATTAGGAAGCACATGCGGTAAAACAGGATCATTGTTTAAACAATGTCACCTGATGAAAGCAGTGATCAAGAAAAAACAGTGGAAAAGTAGCAGTATGACATGTGAGGTTGTTCTGTGGCCATAACATATATTTCACATGAAACACCCAAACTATTCCTTTTCATATGATGTTCTTTGCATAAAGTCTTATGTAGAGCAAATGAACTTGAAAACCAATGACGTGTTCTAGGATTTTCTTTGAAACAAAATACTTTGGCTTATGAATATTTCAGCTAAAGACTGGTTTTGAGATCTGAATTGCAGATATTTGTTCTCCCATCCTTTTTCCATAGATAAACACAAATAATTTTTATCATTTTTCTTAAATTTAGAAGGAAAACATCAGATGAGCAATTTGGTGATATTTTGATTGAGATGTTTTGTTTGGTTAAACCCAGCTGATAGAAACTTAATACCCCACGTCCTGCAGTGCATGAAATCATTTTGTGAAATAAACTTATATCTTGTCCTAGATTGCCTTACATAGATAAGGATTCTACAGGCATTTTGTAGCATTGCTATTTCTAACTCTCCTTAGGTATCTGTTCCTAAAGTCATACACCATTTAAGATAAAAGCACTGAATAA
Source organism: Oreotragus oreotragus (assembly GCA_006410675.1). NCBI lineage: Eukaryota > Metazoa > Chordata > Mammalia > Artiodactyla > Bovidae > Oreotragus > Oreotragus oreotragus. The sequence continues at coordinate 43,123 of SJYX01022736.1, forward strand.
TTCATTTCAAAGAGTTTCACGTGTCTTTTTTGGGGTTGGGTATTATACAGAAAATCACTTGTAAATTGCTTTTAGTCTCATTAACTATGCTATAAACTATGCAGAAATCATAATGGCAAAACAGAGCATTGAGGCCATACTTCTGGTTTTATTTACTAGCTAAAGAGAAAAGTCTTTAACATTTTCATTCTTATATTGAATGTATTTATTGTCTACAAACCTCTTACTAATGTGAAAATGCTATTTTACCAGCTACAATAAATCAGTTGTCATGAAATTGAATAAAGACAGTAAAGAAACACCACTGAAATTTTTTCAGCACAATGTTTTTACAACTTTGTACATTTCCCTTTAAACTCACTAATCATCAGGATCTTGGCAGTAAACACTTTCGTACTCACACATCAAGAAGAAAATACCTACAGCATTGCTTTCCTTTCTGCCTACCTCCCACATTTATTAGCCCAAGTTACCACCCATGTCAATATGAATCATGTCTCTCTGGACATACATTTTATAATCATTCACCTGAGGATATAATCAGCTTAGATAAGGCCAAAAGTTCTTTAGAAATATCAGCCACTACCCATTGTCAGTGGTCAAGTAAAAATATTATGTCATAAAATTTTTTAAAAAGCATAAAATATAAAATGAATAAAACAGTAAAATATTCTATGCATTTTACAGTCATGGCTTGAGCAATAAAAAAACAAAGTGGATTAAGTTGTAATACAGGAAAAAATAATCAAATACCTAAGTATAGAGTTTCCTTCTCTTCAATACTATCTTACCTAATTTTTAATGGAAATATTTAGATAATAATCACACACTTAATAAACATTTAATGAGTAAAAAGATGAACAGACATCTTACATTGCTTTCCTAAGTTAAAAAATTATTTTGGCTTTTTATTTATTATTCATTTTATATTCATTTGAAAAACAATGTTCAGCTCCTATTAGTCAAGAATCTGCCTACAGTGTAGAAGATCTGGGTTCGATCCCTAGGTTGGGAAGATTCCCTGGAGAAAGGAATGGCAACCTACTCCAGTATTCTTGCCTAGAGAATCCCATGGACAGAGGAGCCTGGCGGGCTACAGTCCATGAGGTCGCAGAGCCGAATGCCACTGAGTCACTAAGGAGCAGCAGCAGTCATAAACGCAGTACTGGACCCTACAGATTTAAGAGTGGAACCACCAGGCAGACACAGACACAAATGTATGGGCTACAAAGAAGAGAAAAGAGGCAATTACAGCATCCGGCAACAGAGCTCATTTGGAGGGAGCAGGTAGGAAGCCATGCAAGCCTGACATCTACCAGGGAACACTCCCCAGAGATATGAACATATAAACGTAACCTGAATGATGACTAGCAGCTAAACCAGTGAGAGAATGGAGGGTTCATGGGTGGGCTAGGCAGAGAAGAGTGTTGCAGAAAAGAGGAGAGGGAGGGAGGAACAGAAAGGAAAGGAGAGAGGAGGGAGGGGTGGGGGAGGAGGGACCCTCCCATCACTCTGGGACCACTTAGCTATAAAGCAGTAAAACAGAGTCTGTATTTCACTGCTTTGTTTTCTGGCAACTACATATTTGTATCAGTTCCATGAAGTCCTTGGAATCTACATAGGCTAGGAATGTCTTGGTTTTCTCATTTATTCTTCCTTATTTGATCAAGGTTTTCTTATAATATTTATTACCTTTGCAAAGTCAAAGTTTAATCTTTGGAATCCTCAAACTTTTTTCTTAAGTGTTAAAATATCTAACACAGAAAACTTTTAAATTTTAGTTCTTTAATTATTTTGCTGAAACAATTATGAGATGAGATACCCATCAAAATAAACTTGGGAAAGCTTTACCTTATGTTAGAATAATTTTTAAATTAATACTCTTTGTTTGTTTAAACTTAATACTCTTTGTTGTTAGTACCTTTTTACATAATCATTGCATAATCTGTATAAAATTAGAAACAAACTTTATTTCTTAACACTGAATCAGTCTTCAAATAAAATTGATTGTATTATAGGTATTATTTAGATTTATTGTATAAGCTACATGTATGGATTTGGATACATTTCAAAGGTCTGTCTTGTTAAAACAGGGCATCCCTGATAGCTCAGTGGTATAAAGAATTAGCCTGCTAACACAGGAGACTTGAGTTCGATCCCTGGTTCATGAAGATCCTCTGGAGGAGGAAATGGCCACTGGCTCCAGTGTTCTTCCCTGGAAAATCCTATGGACCGAAGAGCCTGGCAGGCTATAGTCCATGGCGTCATAAAAGAGTCAAACATGACTCAGCAACTGAACAACAACATTGTTAAAATAATTTCTAACAATGAATGGCAATACTGTCTACTATCATTATTACTAGTCAGCCTCAAAGGATACTCATGTTTCTATATATAACAACATTATACTGAGTTTTTTATGTTAACAGTGCCTGAATAATTTTACAGGAAAAAAATGCAAAACTATTTATTTTAAAAACAATAACATTACATAAAACTTGAAAAATATAGGAGAGGATCCACTCAAAAGTCGTCCATGTTACTGGAACAGCTATTGGATTTTACCTCTTCCGAGGTATTCACAAGCTGGGTGGAAATGAGGTATGTGGTATATTCAGGCAAATGCATTGCCCACTGTCTTCTTCCTGCCTCTAAAACTGACACCTTAATCTCTTTTTTTGAAACCCTCTCTCTGGCTTCCATCCAGGGCATGTTGCCAGGACTGGCAAATTTCTACATGGAACAATTTACAAAATAAATCTCCGAGTCCCTCACAAGCCTCTCATCTATAGGATGAGGTATCCTCACACTGCGGGCCTCTGGATTAAGGGTCCTTGGAGATCGCACACATTATAACAGCCTCCCCTCACCAGCACCACCAGCACCACCAAAGAAAAAAAAAAAACAAAGAAGAAGAGTAAAATCTGCCCCTGGGAAAATACAATCCTGAATGACTCAGTCTTCCCTCCCCTTTCCCACATCACTGCTCGACTTGCGGAATCTTAGTTTCCCTGACTAGGGACTGATACTGCACCAGTCAATTCAGAAAAATAAAAGACCAAGTCAAAAAGTTTAGCCAAAAAACTAAACAGACATTTCTCCAAAGAAGACATGCAGATGGCTAACAAACACATGAAAAGATGCTCAACATCACTCACTATCAGAGAAATGCAATCAAAACCACAATGAGGTACCATTTCATGCCAGTCAGAATGGCTGTGATCCAAAAGTCTACAAGCAATAAATGCTGGAGAGGGTGCGGAGAAAAGGGAACCCTCTTACACTGTTAGTGGGAATGCAAACTAGTACCGCCACTATGAAGAACAGTGTGGAGATTCCTTAAAAAACTGGAAATAGAACTACCATACGACCCAGCAATCCCACTGCTGGGCATACACACCAAGGAAACCAAAATTGACAGAGACATATGTACCCCAGTGTTCATCGCAGCACTGTTTATAATAGCCAGGACATGGAAGCAACCTAGATGTCCATCAGCAGATGAATGGATAAGAAAGCTGTGGTACATATGCACACTGGAGTATTACTCAGCCATTAAAAAGAATACATTTGAATCAGTTCTAATAAGATGGATGAAACTGGAGCCAATTATACAGAGTGAAGTAAGCCAGAAAGAAAAACACCAATACAGTATACGAACACATATATATGGAATTTACAAAGATGGTAACGATAACCCTCTATGTGAGACAGCAATAGAGACACAGGTGTAAAGAACAGATTTTGGACTCTGTGGGAGAGGGCAAGGGTGGGATGATATGGGGGAATGGCATTGAAACATGTATAATATCATATGTGAAACAAATCGCCAGTCTAGGTTCGATGCATGATACAGGGTGCTCGGGGCTAGTGCACTGGGATGACCCAGAGGAATGGGATGGGGAGGGAGGTGGGAGGGGGATTCAGGATGGGGAACATGTGTACATCCGTGGTGGATTCAAGTCAATATATGGCAAAACCAATACAATACTGTAAAGTAAATAAAGTAATTAATTTTAAAAAAATAAAGTACCAAAAAAAAAAAAAAGCACTATGAACCAAGTCAGCAAAAAAAGAGAAAAAAACTGTATTTTTTTCTGTTGCTTTTAGTTTACCCTCAGTCCCAATGCCATCTTTTCTTTTTTATACAAGCTTCAGAAAAAAAACAACCTTCAACCCACCTCCTTCTCAGCTCTGTTCCTGGTCTTTACATCTTCCAGACTCCCTTTTTGCATCCTTCTGTCCCCTAAAAATTTCCAGGACATTGAAAAGCTAAGTGAGCTTCTGCTACTTAAAAAAATGTCCAAAAAGTTCTAGATTAAAAAATAGATAAATATTCTATGAGATTATAAGCATGTCACAAAATCCAGAAACACCAAGATGTTAATATTATTTTCTCAGGCGGGAAATCAGAGGACTTCACATTTATTTGTTACGTATTTCAATGTTGTCTCATTTTTAACAACAACTATCATGAAGTACGGGGAGGGCAATGGCACCCCACCCCAGTACTCTTGCCTGGAAAATCCAATGGACGGAGGAGCCTGGTGGGCTGCAGTCCATGGGGTCGCTAACAGTTGGACAGACTGAGCGACTTCGCTTTNACTATCATGAAGTACGGGGAGGGCAATGGCACCCCACCCCAGTACTCTTGCCTGGAAAATCCAATGGACGGAGGAGCCTGGTGGGCTGCAGTCCATGGGGTCGCTAACAGTTGGACAGACTGAGCGACTTCGCTTTCACTTTTCTCTTTCATGCATTGGAGGAGGAAATGGCAACCCACTCCAGTGTTCTTGCCTGGAGAATCCCAGGGACGGGGGAGCCTGGTGGGCTGCCGTCTATAGGGTCACACAGAGTTGGACACGACTGAAGTGACTTAGCAGCAGCAGCAGCAGCAGCATCATGAAGTAAGCAATAACTTTTTTTAAAAGTCTACTCAAAGTGTTAAATAAATGTATCCTATATGGTGCTTTTGAACTGTGGTGTTGGAGAAGACTCTTGAGAGTCCCTTGGACTGCAAAGAGATCCATCCGGTCCATCCTAAAGGAAATCAGTCCTGAATATTCATTGGAAGGACTGATGTTGAAGCTGAAACTCCAATACTTTGGCCACCTGAAGCAAAGAACTGATTCATTGAAAAATCCCTGATGCTGGAAAAATTGAAGGTGAGAGGAGAAGGGGATGACAGAGGATGAGATGGCTGGATGGCATCACCGACTCAATGGACATGAGTTTGGGTAAACTCCAGGAGTTGGTGATGGACAGGGAGGCCTGGCGTGCTGCAGTTCACGGGGTTGCAAAGAGTCAGACGCTACTGAGTGACTGAACTGAACTGAACTGAACTGACTGATACGGTGTGTGATTGTAAAGATGCAGAGGATCACAAGCTTAACTGCGACATGAAGCTGAGTTGCTTCATTTCTTTAGTTAAGTAATTCACCTCTGCCTACTAACCTTACAGCCTTTAAAAATCCAAATTCTTAACTCCCACAAACTTTTCAAGGGATAATTTGTCAATACTAATAAGGAAAAAAAAAAAAAACCTTTTGAATGTACATAAATTTCTGTGTTTATGTAAGGAGGCAATATACTTGTATTTGAAAAGAAAGTTCCTCGAAGAATACACATTAAACCCTTAAATTTGGTAAAGGTGAAGTCAAGCGGGGTTGAAAAATGAAATCATTCAGGGAACTTTTATTTTTCAAGAACTTATAAAAATTTTTATAATTGGAAAAGTTCTGCTTCAGCAAAATTACAAATGTTTACAAGTCATGTCCTACCCCACTGCTCATAAATAGGAAAAACTAAGTGTCTCTTCTGCCCATTCAAGATCTCTGAACCATTATATATCAAAGAAATAAGACCATATGTCTACCCCTCTGGGAGTTTACAATTTTGTTGGAAAGACAAAGCTTGAAAATAAATCAGTTTAGTGGGGGAAAACCTGAGACAGACTACTGTTAAGTTCTAAATTAACTGCAATTAAGTGCATATGGCCAAAATGCAAAAAGTGATGGTTACAAGTGTCTGAAAGGAAGGATCAATATTTGGGGAGCAGTTCACTTTCACTTTTCACTTTCATGCATTGGAGAAGGAAATGGCAACCCACTCCAGTGTTCTTGCCTGGAGAATCACAGGGATGGGGGAGCCTGGTGGGCTGCCGTCTGTGGGGTCGCACAGAGTCGGACACGACTGAAGTGACTTAGCAGCAGCAGCAAGCGACATGATAATTCATGATTTACAGGTCCAAAGAAGAGAGAAGGGTGTTCTAAAGGAAGGGTTCAAAAGAATCACTGCCTAGAAGTGGGAGACACCAGGGTGCACATGAAGGAGGGGGTCGTGGATGAAGATAGTTGGCAGGAACACAGAACATGGACCTTCAGGAATGAGTCTTAAACATATTTCTAGACAAGACCTTCCTTGCAGAAGGTTTCAGAGGGTAGCTTCATGATTCGAAAATGACTGATAATTCCTACAGAAACTTGTTCATGACAATTAAGTAAAGCTTTACGAAGAAAATATAACAGTGATACTAAGAGTGATGACAGATTTAGAAATGTTTGGCTTGAAAGAAAGGTATAAAGGTAAAGCATGAGGAGAAGGCAACGACAGAAGATCAGATGGTTGGATGGCATCTCAATGAACATGAGTTTGAGCAAATTCTTGGAGATTGTGAAGGACAGGAAAGCCTGGCGTGCTGCAGTCCATAGGGTCACAAAGAGTCGAACACAGCTGAGCAACTGAACAACAAAAATTTGAGGAGGGGAGAGAGTATGATATACCTTTTGGGTTGGAAGCATGGTGAAGAGAAAGTGCCCCAGACTAAGATTCCAGACTCCTTCTGCCAGCTCTGACCTGTCTCCATGACTACACACTTGACCATATTGATGCATAGTGTAACATCCAGAAAGTTCCATATTTAAGAACACAATTTTTAGGATCCACTCCATCCCTGGATCATATGAATTTGTTTATGGGTTTTCCATGCAAAATTATGTAGGTATATTCTGTACAGCTCTGATGAAATAATTCATATATTTAGGTGACCAAAATCTAGAAAGACATTTTCACATCATTTGGGTACATTAGGATTCTTGACTGCAAACAACACAAAATAACTCTGGCAATGTACATGGCAAAAGTGATGTATTTAAAGGGATAGCTTACAGCATCCACGGGAAGACGAGAGAGCCAAGCTTGTATGGGGAAATGGAAAAAAGACCTGGAAAAAAGGCAGAATTCACTGCCATTGGACTTGGACAAAGACCATACTGGAAATGTGCAAACAGTAGCCACAAATAGTCTCTGACTTTGAATTTGGCTATAGTCCTTCAAGAGTCCCAGGCCCAGTGGTGGTATCTGAGTGGCTCAGCTCATGTCATGTGTTCATGCTGTAGAGGATTTTACAAGAGAGAAACATCCCATCTCATCTTAAGAGTAGGAGTCAAAGTCTTACTTCTCATCTGTTGAGGAATTACTTCCAAATAGTAAGGATGTATTCAGTTCAGTTCAGTCGCTCAGTCGTGTCCAACTCTCTGCACCCCCCATGAACTGCAGCACGCCAGGTCTCCCTGTCCATGACCATCTCCTGGAGTTCACTCAAACTCATGTCCATCCTGTTCAAAACAGCGAAAGTCCATCCTAATAAAATCTGTCCAAACATAAGGCTATAGGTGAATAACAGTCCCCCAAAGATATGCAAATGCCCTATATCCCAGAACATGTATATACATGCATGCTAAGTCGCTTCAGTCATGTCCAACTCTTTGCGACCCCACGGATTGTAGCCTGCCAGGCTTCTCTGCCCATGGGATTCTCCAGGTAAGAATACTGGAGTGGGTTGCCATTTCTTTCTCCAAGAACATGTGAAAGTTACTTTATTTGGAAAAAGGTCTTTGAAGATGTTAAGTTAAAGATCTTGAAATGAGGTGTTCTTTCTGGATTATCTGCTCGATCCCTGCATTTAATGACAAGTGTTCTTTCAGGAGACACACAAAGGAAAAGACAATGTGAAAACAGAAGCAGAGACTGGAAACTAACAGCCGCCAGAAGCTACAAGAGGCAATAAATGCATTTTCCCCAAAATCTTTATTAACAGTGCAACCTGGCTGAACACCTTCACCAGCCTCCAAAAACACAAATTGATACATTACAATTTTTTTAAGCCATTCAGTTCAGTTCAGTTCAGTCACTCAGTCGTGTCCGACTCTTTGCGACCCCATGGACTACAGCACACCAGGCCTCCCTGTCCATCACCAACTCCCAGAGCCTACCCAAACTCATGTCCATTGAGTTGGTGATGCCATCCAACCATCTCATGATGTCATCCCCTTCTCCTCCTGCCCTCAATCTTTCCCAGAATCAGGGTCTTTTCTAATAAGTCAGCTCTTTGCATCAGGTAGCCAAAGTATTGGAGTTTTAGCTTCAACATCAGTCCTTCCCAATGAATATTCAGGACTGATCTCCTTTAGGATGGACTGGTTGGATCTCCTTGCAGTCCAAGGGACTCTCAAGAGTCTTCTCCAACACCACAGTTCAAAAGCATCAATTCTTCAGCACTCAGCTTTCTTTATAGTCCAGCTCTCACATCCATACATGACTACTAGAAAAACCATAGCCTTGACTAGACAGACATATGCTGTCTAGGTTGGTCATAACTTTCCTTCCAAAGAGTAAGCGTCTTTTAATTTCCTGGTTGCAATCACCATCTGCAGTGATTTTGGACCCAAAAAAATAAAGTCAGCCACTGTTTCCACTGATTCCCCATCTATTTCCCATGAAGTGATGGGACCAGATGCCACAATCTTAGTTTTCTGAATGTTGAGCTTTAAGTCAACTTTTTCACTCTCCTCTTTCACTTTCATCAAGAGGTTATTTAGTTCTTCTTCACTTTCTGCCATAAGGGTGGTGTCACCTGCATATCTGAGGTTATTGATATTTCTCCCAGCAATCTTGATTTCAGCTTGTGCTTCATCCAGCTCATTGTTTTTCATGATGCATTCTGCATACAAGTTAAATAAGCAGGGTGACAATATATAGCCTTGACGTACAACTTTTCCTATTTGGAACCAGTCTGTTGTTCCATGTCCAGTTCTAACTGTTGCTTCCTGATCTGCATATAGGTTTCTCAAGAGGCAGGTCAGGTGGTCTGGTATTCCCATCTCTTTCAGAATTTTTCACAGTTTATTGCATTTGTGTAATTTGTTATTAGCTCTAGGAAACTAGACAGAGGCAGTGAACCACCTCCCCCCATTGCTATAAGTGTTTAACAGGTCAAGTTCTGTTTCTGAGATCAGTATTTTGTAGGCAATTCTTGCTCAAAGTAGGAAGCTGCATTTACTGATATCTCAGAGTTCTTTTCAGCTCTAGGGTTCTGCTCTTCTGCAATTAGGCTTAATGACCAGAATATTAATATTTGGCTATTAGTAGAATTTTGGAGATTTTATCTCTGAAGTTGTTTATGTGCAAATTTTGATCTATTACATCCACCCTCTCTTGTTTTTCCTTTTATCTCTTTTTTCTTTTATACAAAAGGTTGAATCAACTAACATGAAAAAATTAACTGTTCAGATTATACAGCTGTCATTTTTCATGCTCACTGGGAATATTTGCTGGAAAAAATAAATGGAGTTGGGCTGCTACATTTGTTATCAAATCACTGGAAATTCCCTTATTACACTTTGAATCATCCTGAGACACACTTATTTTTAGCTGTTTTCTTGATGTTGTCATAAATCAGGATTCATCTCTACTTCCTTGTGACTCATGTTTCATCGGCATAAATAAACATTGAGAAGTAGTGAGTACAAATTGCTCTTGTGTTTTAAAAGAGGAACTTAAGCAGGTGACAAGTTATTCTGCACATCTGGAAGCTAAAGTCCATTGTACTAAATCTGACCTGATTTTATATTCTCCCATTGTTTTTCTAAACATGCAAAGTTACGATTGCATAGGATTCTTTGGAGGACTNGTCTAGAGCACCATCGAGCAATAGAAGAAACGCTGAGCAAAGTGTCTTCTGGTTTGACAATATGGAAATCATTTGGGAATGTTACTGGAAGTCCCTTTCCAGGGATAGAGTTGTAAATGGGCTCAGAGGAAGTAGAGACAGCAAGCACTGCAAAAGGAAGCAGAAATATGAGCGGCAGCCTGAAAAAGGTGCCTGAGCACAAGACGCTAGTTCAAAGGAACACCTACAGTTGGAATTATCCCAGTGTGTCTCAAGGCAACAGGAAAGAGCCGATACAGAAGCAAAAGTACAAAGCAGGGAAGGGATGAAGAGACAGGAGGACATTGAATCTGAATGTCAAGTGAAGGAATAAGAGAGAAGGAGGAAACTATGGGTAGAGAAACAAAGAGACAAAAATTAAACACATGCATTAGCCTCAGCTCTTTCCCGAATCTCATGTAGATAACAGTCAAGCTATTAATATACGAAAGCACAAAAATCCAAAAGGAATGGAAACATCAGTGATATAATTTCGAAAGCTGAAAAACAGATGGCTGTGTGGTAGCTGATTAACAGATCTGAGAAAGTTAGCAGTGGAAAAAAGCTAAAGAGCAACCTGATGCACATCTCCCCATCTGCAGGAGACTCAGGGATGGGGAGACATCTCTCGCAGAATGCTGGCAGCGTGGGGTACCCCCCTAGGCAAGAGTTAGGAAGGGCCTTCACAGGGGAATCTGTGCCCCCTACCAGGAAAAAAAGCAAAGATACTGACATTGGAGATTCTGCAAGAAAATAGCCAGCCAGCCCACTCTAGTCTACCGTGAAGCTCATCATGAAATCCCACCAACAGCATAGAGTTACCCAGAGAAGACTACTGTGAAACAGCCTTGAAGTTTAAAATATATTAAGAAAAATGAAAGCCCAGTGGAAAAGTTGCAAGTTAAGGTGAAGAAATCTAGAAATCAGAAAAATATTTAGAAAAATCAAGAAAATAGGGAATAAAAGTAAAAAAGAAAGAAAGAAAATTAGAGAACTATTCAAGCAAGCCAACATCCATATAGTTAAGAGTTCCAGAATGAGAGAATAGGAAAGGAAAATGGAATTAAAAAAAAAAAAAAAAATCACCAAATAAGAGAAGAGAATTTCCCCAGAGCTGAAGGATATGAGTTTCCAGGTCAGAAAAATCCACCAAGTGCCAAATTCAATGAATGGAAACAGAACCACACCAGTAAATTTTGCTGGTAAATTAAAAGAAGTGGCGGAGGGGAGGAGGGTGGAGGGGAGGGAGGAGCAATTTTTTTTTTTCTTTCCCCACAGAGCAAAGGAAAAACAGGTTGCATATGAAAGATGAGGGATTTAAATGATTTTGGACTTCTCAACAGCAATGTTGGAAACAAAACGATGTGGAAAATGGGTTCAAAATTCTGAGGAAAAATCATTTGCAGCCAAGAATGCTAAACCTGGCCAGGCAATCAAGTAAGTGAGAGAATAACATTTTCAGACACGCGAGATCTCTAAAAAGGGACAGCTGCAGAGCAGGCACAGTCATCAACAAGCCAGCCTGCAGCAGGTCAGAGGCTCCAAGACAGTCGGCTCCAAGAAGAGGAAATTAACATTAAGGGTTGCAGGGATCGAGAGGAGATTTACACAACTGGGAAGAGGATAAGGGAAAACCAAGCAGATTATTATTAATCCAAGAAACACATAGACACACGAGATGTCTGTTTTAACTGCCTCCTCTTCATGCCTTTGGTGAGGGGGGAATTCCCAGCCTAGGGCTCTGGGCTTGCTGAACACACAACACCTGACACTGGGCAGACGGGATCTCAGCAGTTTATTAATAACAAATACAACCTCGGGAGGAGGACACCACAGCAGGACCACACAGAGGTTGCTCTCAGGAACAGAGGGAACCAGCAGGGCCTTGGGGAGGCAGGCTTTGTAGCATCAAGGGGTTTAGGTGACCCCTGGATCCTGCACAAGGATGTGGCTGGCTTGTGTGCGTAATGCCACGTGCTAGCAGGAGACAGAAATTCATTACTCAGAGACAGGCAGGAAGGCCTGTCCAAGGTCCCCTTGGAAAGGAGGGCCACTTGACTGGGGGATATAATCCATGGGAGCAGTCAGGAGAGGAAATTTGGTAGGTAGGTTAATGAGGATCTCCTGGTTTCTCCAGGTATCAAGGAAGCACCTCATACTGGGTCTTAATTTTAGGCCTTACTACACAGTGTCCAGGAAAGAAAAAGTGATTATAACACACCTATGGCTTGGCTGTGAATAGCATCTACATTTTATAATAAATAAATGTAACCTGCAGGAAATGGGGAAAGAAAATGTGGTGCATGCACTGAGAAGGAGGAGGTCTTGCTGCGTAACCTAGCTAATCCTCACCCTGCATGGTAGGAAGTCAACAGAAAGGAGATAAAATGGACAGATAAGTAAACAGCAACATACACACCATATTTAGAAATATGACTGTAAGGAACCAGAGTCTGCTAAAACGGTTGCTTCGGGAAAAGAGAAATGGATATGAAGTCAGGGACTGCTGTTTTTCCAAACCTATTTGTCTCTCTGAATTATGTGCATGAATAACTCTGAAAAAAATGTTAAAGCTAATTTTTCAAAAACTAATGAAGATAAGTTTGTTGTTGACAGGAAAGAAACCTGAAGAATTTATTGATGCTGAAATGTTGGCTCTAGAGATAATGCATGGAGGTTTGGAGCATGGCTGTTCTCTCCCTGCTGGGACCTCTTGGGTGGATTACCCAACCTCTCTTAACCGCTGGTGCCTCTGCTCTAAAATGGAGCAATAATAACCATATCCAGCTGATGCAGCACTGGTGAAGATTAGCTGAGGTGATGCAAATCAAGGACTTAGCATGGTGCCTGGCATATAGTAAGCACTCAACTGATGACCTTTTCTCAGAAGAGTAAAATGCAGTCTTTTGCTGAAAGGGATGGGTGAGATGGTGAGGCTGGGAGTTTCACGAATGAGATGAAAGCTGTGAAGAGTCGCTGAGGGAACGGGGCTAGAACTGAAAGCAACTGCTGTGGGAAAGCGAGGGCCCAGCTGAGGTGAGAGGGAGGCTGTCTGGGGGCTGGAGACGCACCACTGCCGTCTGAGGCAGCAGTGCCAGGGCAGGCGCGGAGAGACCAAGGGCTTGGGTGGAGTGGAGTCCGGAGCTTTGCTGAGCAAAGAGGGCAAGAGACTCAAAAAAATAGTGGCAAGAGAGTGACTGAAATGATGGGCGGCAGAGTGTAGGCTGGAAGCGAAACCTGGTAAAATAGAAGCTACTTGAGTGACGGCGCCTGGAGGGTTTCCTGCAGCCAAAGAGGATGACGGGGAGTAAAAAGGTGCTGTGAGCTAGAGGGAAAGGCATTCTCCTACAAAATCAGAGGGGAGGTCATGGCGGTTTTCCGTTTCATAGCTCCATGGTATGGAAAATAACACATGACACGGGGAAAAAAGTTTATCTTATTATATCCTCGCAATAACCTTAGAAAGGATGAAGGGAGGACAAAGGAGATACCTGATATCTATTGACTGCTTAACAGGTATCTGGATTGTGGTAGGCCTGTTACATAATAATTTTGTCTTTCGCAACCGTCTTATGAGGTAAATAGTAACATTCCCATTTTATAAGTGAGTAAACTATAGTTCAGAAAAATTGAATAATTGGTTCCAAAGTCAATATAACCTTCATAGCACCCAGCTGTGAAGACAGGCTATTAGTAAGACAACTAATGTGGGAACTAGGGGAACATGTTTCTTTTTCCTCAAAATGACTAGGTTGGGCAAGAAATTCTTTAATACACTTCCAGAAATAAGACTCTAAATAACTAAGCCGGTGAACATCATTTTTCTCACATCTAGTGGAGGTAACAAAATTGACCTTTACCCACCTCAGAGAGTTGTTAGGAAGATCAAATGAGACCATGTATGTGAAATGATTTAAATATTAAGACATACCGTATGATTGACAGTTTAAAATATTGAGAAATACAGGGGGAACAAATCAAAATCATGAAGAAGAAAAATAGGGAGATAGATTCAAATAATACCCAGTGAACAGTGACCCTCCCACTTATGAGCCCAAGACCTTGGTATGATTATCTCATTTCCCTGTCCCTTAAATTTTCTTATCTGGAAAACAGGGATTAAAAATTGGACTACCGCATAGAGTTGTAAGAAGTACATGCATTGATTTATCAAAAGCATTTTTGAGAAGTCCCTAGCACCACAAAAGTGACAAAATATTAACTCATCATCATTATTACTACTACTATTTTCCAGATGTGGCATTTTTGTATAACAATATATACTATACGTGTGTGTGTGGGGGGGGGTGGGTGTGTGTGTGTACATGCTCAATTGCTCAGTCATGTCTGACTCTGCAACCCTATGGACTGTAGTCTGCTAGGCTCCTCTGTCCATGGGATTTCCCAAGCAGGAATACTGGAGTGGGTTGCCATTTCCTCCTCCAGGGGATCTTTCCGACCCAGAGATCAAAAATCTCTTGCATTGCAGGTGGATTCTTTACCGTCTGAGCCACCAGAAAAGCCCCATATTATACATACAATATATACATACAATGTATTTATAATATGTACTAAGAAATATAAATGTATTATTTACATATATTAGGCAAAATGCCACTCCTGAAAAATATACAATACACATAAATTATACAACATATAATTTATATAATACCATAAAATTATATAATATATTAACATTTCTTTATATATATAGTATATATAAAAAAGAGAGAGAAACTCCCCAAGGATCGGGAAAAAATTCAAAGGGGAAGAATCAAGAGTCTGAAATGGGAATAAAGACTGGGATTAGAAAAATAATATGCAAAATAAAGACACTTGGTTGGCTGCCAGCCAGACTAGCAAGTAGAAATAATGGGCAGTGCCCTGTACGTGTGACCCGTGCCGCTCCATGGAGTCTGTCTGCTCCATTGCCTGCAGTACATCAGTCCTCCAGAGATACTACTGTGTTCATTCATCCTGGACCCAACCATGTGCTAGAGCAGCATTGTGTTACCTGCTGAAAAGTAAGAGATAAATAAGGCCGGTCCTTGCCCTTAGGCACTTACGAGTGAAAAAAGTCACCTATTTAGGCAAATTGTTCCAGTACAACGTGGAAGCCACAATTTTCTACAAGGGAGAGAGAAATAATTGCAAAAATTTAGTGAACACTTACTATGGGCCAGGTACTATTCAGGTGCTATATGTATATTATCTTATTTAATCGTCCCAGGAAAGCCAGGACTCCAGGTGCAGAACTGCTGTTGTTAATCACTCTGCCTTGACTAAGAGTACAGAACCAGGAGGTGGTTGCCATAATCCAACTGGGAAGGGCCTGAACTAGGGGAGTGGTGGCAGGAATGAGAAGGAGACGGATTCAAGTTGCATTCATGGAATTAAAATTCAGAGATCTTGGAGATGCATTAGGTGCAGTGGGCGAGGAGATATTAGAATCAAAGAAAACTTCGAAAACTCTGGAGGGTCTTTGCCCAGTGACATGATTCTAGAGGGAACAAACATTAAACTTCTTTAAGCTCAAGCATATTTTCAAAATTCCTCATATATCAGAGACTGCTAGTTTCCTACTTACTAGCTATTAAGCCATCTTCTTAACTAAGAGAACCTGTCCATTAGTGCAAAAAATTTCTGCAGCCTCCCTTCCTGGTAGGGATAGCTAATGAGATGCCAACAGAATGCATGGGATGAGGTTGTAGGTAAGTTCCTGTGTTCATCTCCCTTCTTTCCTAAATGAAATGTGGGTCCAATGGCTTGAGCGTCAGCAGCCTTTTCTGTGGCCCTTGAGAATGAGCACTAAAAGCTAAGGATGGAGGAATTAAAAATAGAAGAGTCTGGGGCATTAAAGTCATCATGTTACCACCATACCAACCCTGGGCCACATACATTTGGCTCTGCCTGGAGAGAAATTGAACCTCTTTCTTGTCTAAGCTATTGTTATTTCAGATATCTTTGCTGCTGCTGCTAAGTCGCTTCAGTCGTGTCTGATTCTGTGCGACCCCAGAGACGGCAGCCCACCAGGCTCCCCCGTCCCTGGGATTCTCCAGGCAAGAACACTGGAGTGGGTTGCCATTTCCTGCTCCAATGCATGAAAGCGAAAAGTGAAAGTGAAGTTGTTCAGTTGTGTCGGACTCTTAGCGACCCCCTGGACTGCAGCCCACCAGGCTTCTCTGTCCATGGGATTTTCCAGGCAAGAGTGCTGGAGTGGGGTGCCATTGCCTTCTCCATCAGATGTCTAGCAACTAACTACTATTCTTCTTTTTTAAATTATGAAAGTATGATAACACATTTACAGGAGACTTGGAAAAGTCAGAACAAAGTTACCTATCTAACTTCTATTCTTAACTGATATACCTCCCTCACCACAAACATGAAACTCCCTTGCTTTCTACCACTGCAGGTCTCTATAGTCATTTTAGAGAGCTGCTCAGACTGAGAATCATCCTACACAACTTTGAAGCAGAAACTGAAACCGGAAACCCAAGACTCAAAGAGTCCTCCCCCTGTGCTCCTCCCATGTCTGGCTTTGCCCAAGAGCCCTGGCTCATCTGTAAGTCAAAATGAAACTCAATTCTCAATCAGTTTTTTTTTTTCATGTGACCCTGTAAGTAAGTAAAGTCGCTCAGTCATGTCCGATTTTTTGCGACCCCATGGACTGCAGCCTACCAGGCTTCTCCGTCCATGGGATTTTCCAGACAAGAATACTGGAGTGGGTTCTGGGAAGTCCAAAATCAAGATGCTGACCAGTCCAGTGTCTGGTGAGAACCCATTTCCTGTTCACAGGTGGGGCCTGTTCACTGCAATCTCACGTGGCAGAAGGGAGGGGATCTCTATAGAGCACCTTTTATAGAGGCACTAATTCCATTCACCAAGATTAGGCCCTAACCACCTCCCAAAGGCCCCACCTCCTAGTATCACCTTGGGGATTAGGATTCCAGTATCTGAATTTGAAGGAGATGAAAACATCTGGTCCACTGCATGAAGACTGTCAGAATGGAGTTAGATATGAATGTGAAGCCCAGGAGAAAGATGCGGGATGAGGATTTGGAACCACAAACGTGGATGGGGTCCCTAGGGAGAGTGCTGGAAGGAGAAGAACAGTAGGGGGTGAAAGAACCCTGGCAGCACCAGCCTATGACGTGGGCAGAGGAGACCTAAAAGGTGACAGAAAGAGCCCAACGTAGTTGACAGACGAGAACCAGGGGAAAAATGTGTTTATGAAGAGTTATGGGGACTAAGCGTAAGCTCCCTCGAGACAGAGCGAGTCCCTTAGTGAAGCCTTCCTTAGTAGCTACTTCCCACCTACAGTCTTATTCATTTTCTTATTTATTTATTAGGCGGGGTCTGTGCCGCAGTGTGTGGGCTTAGCCGCCCACAGCAGACGGGGTCTTAGTTCCCTGACCAGAGGTGGCATCCGTGTCCCCCATGTTAGCAAGTGGATTCTTAGCCGCCGGACCACCAGGTGGGTGGGTTAGTCACCTAGTCACGTCCGACTCTTTGCGACCCCACGAACTGTAGCCCGTCAGGCTCCTCCATCCGTGGGATTCTCCAGGCAAGAATACTGGAGTGGATGGCCAGTCCCTTCTCCAGAGGATCTTCCTGACCCAGGGATCGAACCCAGGTCTCCTGCATTGCAGGCAGATTCTTTACCATCTGAGCTACAGGGAAGATCTCGGACCACCAGGAAGTCCCTACAATCTTATTTAAATGCAGGCTCTCTTCCCTGAGGGCTGATGTGTGATGCTAACTAGCTTGTTCTGACTGGAGGCTTTCCTCAAGCAGAGGGACGGGAAGGGAGGTGGGGAGCAGTAGAAATCTAGACACAGGGTAGTGGAGAAGGAGTGACAGGAGGGTGAGGAGGTAGCAATGGGGTAAGAAACCCTCCCGACTACCAACTTCCCACGTAATCTGCGAGGCGACATGAGCCTCACGCTCTGTCTCAGCACCATGGGCCCCGTTTGCCACCTTCCCCAGCAGTGTGTCCTGTCAACTAGAAAGCCTGCAGTCCTTGCTGCTCTAAAGCCAAGGGTTCATTCATCACAGTTACAATGAAAAAGGGTGAGAAAAGCAGATAATAACACAAGACAGTCTCTGAAGCCATAGCTGGTCATTGAAAAAGTCATGTATATCTGGTTCTTAAATTTGAAACAGAATGGCTAATTCACATGAATGGATATTTGTCAAAGATTATACAGTTTGATACAACTATGACCTTTCAGTCCCATAATTCAGGTTTAGAAGTCTATGTCAGTATGAAACTTGAACTATGTAAAAACACACCCTTTACATTAGCTAAGGCTATCTCCATATCTTTTACTAAAAGCACTTTAATAATTACAGAAGAAGCATAACCATGATATGTAAAAAATGTGAATTTACCTGTTTTTCTTATATAATATGCCCTATAAACACTAAACCTGTCAAGTGCTTGCTGTTTAATGCAATATCAAGGTACCTGTTCTGTTGATGATTATTTTGATGGCTGACATCCTTTGTTTTGAACCAGATGGAATATTTTTTTATTGCTGCAGAGTCTCATTGGTTTATATATCCTTTTCCTAAGAGAACTATAGCTATTTCTGCGAGAAGCTCAATGCTGAATGGGGCTAAGACATCAGATAAAGGATTCATCTGATCACAGAGGCCCATCTGTCGCATTGGGCTTTTCAAATATACAGTACTGTGTGCAAGAAGGTCATGTAAATCCTACTGCCTCTAAGATGAATGAAATATTTATTGAAAGTCTTGCAATTATGTTCTAACAATTGTGTCTAGTTTTAAAGATTCATTTTCCAACACTCAGATCCTTGATCACTATAATTGCATTCCATATCTCCAGAGTGCCAGATTCATAACAGAACAGGGGAAGGGTGTCTAGAGGCATACTCTAAAACAACAATGGAAGAAAGCCCAGAAACAATGTCCCTGCTCTGTAATCAGCCGCACCACAGACTTGCGAGAGGAACTGAAGAGGTCATGAAGGAAGGTTGGCTTGTCAAATGGGATTTTCCTTTTCCATCTAGAGAACATTTATAATTCCTCCTTGACCAGATTACACAAAGGCCCTCTGCTCTTCTTCCTACATACAGTCTCCATTTAGAAGAAAATTACTTCACCCTTTAGAATTTCACCCTTGACGCTGTAAATCACAGTGACTAAAGAGGAGTCTTGATCCTCTTTGCAAGCTGGGACTAGATTATATCAGGAAATGTTTCATCACATTCTTTTCCTGTCATTAGAGTCAATTATCATGTATATTTATGCATTCCTTTGTATGAAAGTGCAGTTTGGGTCTGAAAAGAGCCTGTACAAAAGGGCATTTTTAATTAGACAGCCTATGTGTCTCCTGACTCAAAAAAAGGGACTAAAATGATATGTACCTATACTGGACAAGCTCACAGAAGCGAGTTTCTACTGCTCAGCGGTCCTTATTTAATAGAGCTGACGAGCAGTCTGCTGCATTCTCACGACCTCACACATCACCCACCAAACATCTAGCTGAGCTCAGACCCCACAGATTATTATTGGTAATGATGTTTAAAGCAAAAATGGTTTGAGCATAGCACCCGGAGCTTCTAATTTGGCAGTTAGAGCAATCTTGTTGTGACTTGTAAACTTTGCACTTAATTTGCAGGGTATTTAATACATAAATTAGGTGTAGAGCTGAAAGCCATGGTGCAGATTTAATGCCTTAAATTGTGTCCAGGCTGATTCAAAATGAGCAATCCTAATTTCCAGCCAAAAGAAAAATAAATAAATAAATAATGCTCCTCTCCTAAATCCAGGTAAAGTATTCTTTGTCAGATTTCAAAGCCTATGGAGTGTTAAAGGAACACTGTTTTATTTTCCTAGGCAAAAATAAATAAACTTGCTTCGTTTAAAAAAGATCCAGAACCTTCTGAGAGAGAACTCAAGTGCTAATATCAAAACTGAAAATGTCCAGCTCTTGCCTGCCCAGCTCTCACCCTGACAGCTGGGGTCAAGGCACACAGTGGTCCATCCACACAGTGGGAGCTCCCCCAGTTAAACAGACCCACTTCCTTTGAACCTTCAGCTGATGACAAGAAGGGCCAGGAGCCATACTGAAGTGGATGCAGTGGTAAGGGGGCCAGCGGTTGCTGCAGCAACATCTGTTTTCAAAGGCAGCAGTTCTGAACAGGGTTCTGTGATGGAGGCACCAATACCACAAGCCACAGTATATGTCCCGCGGTGGCAGTTGTGGGTTTTCATTGCTGGGCAGAAAAACTTCTCTACCAGTTTAGGTCCAACTAGGGGGACTTGTCAGTTAAGTGAGAAGAGTGAGATTAACAGGAAAAAAAAAATTATCACCCATGCATGTAGAGTACCCTTTAGAGAGAGAGTAAGTAACTCTGGGAACAGCTGGGGATAAAGGTTATATATAGACTTAATAAAGGGGAAGGGGCCCCTAGGACATCAAGTATAAATTTCATACACAGTTTGGACTGTCTAGTAGGAGAAGTGTCTCTGTTGACTCACACAAATGCCAAATTTTACATAACTTTGTGAGTGAAAACATTTAGCCTGTTACCTAGCTTCTCTCTCATAGATCGCTTGACAATTCTTTCTCCCAAGTTATTATCACACACCCCAGTGGTTCATCTGCTATCATTTCTCTGCATTTCACAAGCCACACTCATCGATGCTGCATGGGATCTATTTAATTTCCTGCCTGAGTATCAGCCTGCTGGTCCAGACCTGCTTAGAAAATTTTCTTTCATTTGTCCTTTTACTTGCCAGACCAAGAGAGCAGAACCACAGGAATCCGATTTCGATATTGACAACCCACCCCAGTCTAGGATCTCAGTATTGGTTAGCTTGTCTTTCTGTTTTATCATGAGAATGGCTTGTTAGTCATATTAATACAATGCTTTCTAAAAAAATTTTTGGACCCTCATTCGTACTGGCTTTGACTTCTTTATGTCGGTTTTAGGTCAGATATTTGTAGAGTACTTGATAGACTTAGCTACAAGTTGACTGTATTGCTATTCAGTGTCTGAGAACCTTGATGCTGCTGCTGCTGAGTCACTTCAGTTGTGTCCAACCCTGTGCAACCCCATAGACGGCAGCCCACCAGGCTCCGCCATCCCTGGGATTCTCCAGGCAAGAACATTGGAGTGGGTTGCCATTTCCTTTTCCAATACGTGAAAGTGAAAAGTGAAAGTGAAGTCGCTCAGTCATGTCCAACTCTCAGCGACCCCATGGACTGCAGCCCACCAGGCTCCTCCATCCATGGGATTCTCCAGGCAAGAGTACTGGAGTAGGGGTGCCACTGCCTTCTCCTTGATAGTTCTGCTCAACTGTTACTATTATAAATATAGTAGTATTTATACTAAATATATATATATTTAAATATATAAATAGTATTTATACTAAAAGTATAAATCTTTCAGTGTACTATTTTTGAGTTGTTTGGCAGCAAAATTGAGACACGTGTATTAACAACAAAAATCATAATCGTGGTTCTCCTACTGTGATCTTCATGCCTCAGTACTGTGTCAACTCTGCAAAATGGCACCATCTCTCCTGAGTAGTTTTCTTAAAGTGTTTCCATGGTGTCCAAATGTGGCCCACGCCGCCATCTGAATGACTGTTGAGAAGGGTCTGAGAATGCCATTTTGTGTGAGAAGAGCTTCTTGTACGGGTGGTGGGAAGACAGTCCAAAATCAGCTACCAGGGTTCTAATTGCATCCTTGCATAATGTTGGCTGGAGAGACTGAGAAAGCTTTTAGTGTGTTTTTAAAAACACCTAAAACATCACTAAAGTTCAGACCTGCACGATTTGCGCTCAGTCTTGCATCCAGACTCTCTCTGTTGCTGGGAGCTTTGGAATCCGGCCAAGAGCACCCCTTCAGGCCTTCCGAGTAGTCTCCTTTCCTCTGCGTGCAGGGAGGGGAGCAGTCGGGCTGATTACATCTGAGCTGTCATGCCATCAGCCTGGTGACCAAATCAAGCCAACTGCCTAGAATTTCAGCAGAAACTGGAAATGTGCATCTAACAGGATTTAGCTTGAGCAAAGAGACTTCTTGGTAAAATGCCTGGAATTGTTGGTGCCATGATATTTGCCTTTTTTGTTGAAAGCAGATGTTCACCACCGCTCCCTTCACAGTGAGCAGCCAAAGCCAGCTTGCCTGCGACACTGTTTTATAGCATAATCTTTGTGGTTTCACTGTCTTGGCGTATCAGTCCTGATTTCTATAACAAATACCTTTCCCCGTCTACTCATTATTATTCCTTTGTCTCTTCCTGGAAAATGCATTTATCTTTTTTATTTTCCAAGTCGGATGTATTCTTTCCTCAAACACCTTCCCTTAGTCACATAAACTATGCACTTGATCGTGATAATTACTGTTAGCCTAATTTATACTCCTCAAGCAATTCATATTTTCTTGCACTATCTACTATAATTTAAAAGGGTTACTTCTTATAGGAAAAAGTAAGATTCTTCAATGTCTTCTTGGATTTATAGTTGAATATGTCCTACACTATGATATTTCAGAAACCAGAAAAGCTATTTTTTCACAAAATATTTTAGGCAATTCTAGATTTACATTCAGTTCTGTTTAGTTCAGTTGCTCAGTCGTGTCCGACTGTTTGCGACCCCATGAACCGCAGCACGCCAGACCTCTCTGTCCATCCCAACTCCAAGAGTTCACCCAAACTCATGTGCATCAAGTCGGTGATACCATCCAGCCATCTCATCCTCTGTTGTCCCCTTCTCCTCCTGCCCCCAGTCCCTCCCAGCATCAGAGTCTTTTCCAATGAGTCAACTTTTCACATCAAGTGGCCAAAGTATTGGAGTTTCAGCCTCAGCATCAGTCCGTCCAATGAACACCCAGGACTGGTCTCCTTTAGGATGGACTGGTTGGATCTCCTTGATTTACATTNCCCTTCTCCTCCTGCCCCCAGTCCCTCCCAGCATCAGAGTCTTTTCCAATGAGTCAACTTTTCACATCAAGTGGCCAAAGTATTGGAGTTTCAGCCTCAGCATCAGTCCGTCCAATGAACACCCAGGACTGGTCTCCTTTAGGATGGACTGGTTGGATCTCCTTGATTTACATTAACTCTGTACAAATACCAGAGTGTCTTCTTTAAGAATTCATAAAATAATAGACTTTTAGAGCTAGAGTTTATAAATTCTCTAAATAATGGTTTTCAGATTAACATACAGGAATTCTACAGAGGTTTCACTGGAGAAAAAGGAAAAAAGACACTCTCCAAAACATGCATACACATAGCACACACACACACAAATCACTCACATAAACAAATATTCCCACTTCAAATACAGCAGATCTGCTATATTAGATTTCTCCCTATAACACCTATAGAAAAGGGTCATCTGCTACATAAATATCAGTGGAAAAGTTCTGATTACTGGGGTACAATCTCCTCATTGTTCTAAAAAGATAATAAAGGTCCAAATGACTTAAGTAGTTTAACCAAGGCATTGGCTTCTTATCTTGTCAAATCCCTTCTCCATTCACTTTCTTTTTAAACTCTTATTTGTTTATAAAATATATGTTTAAGGTCTTTTAAATTATGGTTATTTTGATTTTTATATTTAACTTTTATATTTAAGTGGTATATTTAAGTATTTGGTTTACAATTATCACTCTAAATGGAGGCAGTTTGAGTTTTATGACATAACCAGAAAGCTCTTTTTCACTTCCCTCGAGCACCGAAAACTATCACTGTGAACTGTGCTCAAAGGGCATAATTATGTATCTTAGTGCTGGCCTCACCAAGATTACAATGTATTTTTCTCATTTTATATACAGATCAGAGAACTATAAAATATAGGACAAAGAAAAATGATACACAAATACAGCATGAGTTTCATTCTGCTTTTCAAAACAATTTACTACCCTTCTTTGGCCATTATGCAAAGTTTATCCAAATGCTGCTCAAGTCTGTTAATAAAATATACTTGATAGTCCTAAAAAAGTTTAAGAATTTCAGAAGTATTTATGGTATGCACTTAGAAAGGTTTTCTGGAGCTGTTAAGGATAGCACCAAAAAAGGGTTAGAAATGCCACTATTCGATCTTAAAAAATAGGCTTACCTTACATAAATAATTCCAAAACCATTTTTTCCTTGATAATTTAGTGCAAAATACTTGCAGTTAGAAGTAAAGATGGCCTTGAAATTTCCCAAGGATGTGATATGATTAGGACCTTGAAATTTATCTGTTAAGCCAGGTAACTATTTTAACTGCAAGCTCTTCTCTTCTGTTTCCTTCATTTAGAAAGCAAGGTTAGCTAATCTTATAAGATTTCTATGAAAACTTATGATAAATGACAGTAGAAACCTTTATAAAATAAGAGGCAAAGGAATCCTATTAACTATGAAATCTGAATCATGACCATTATAATGATAACTACATTCATGGGTGATTATGACCAAAGAAAGAAAGAGGTAGTATTTAGCTAAGAAAAAGCAAGAAAGAAACACACATCCTCTATATTTTGAAAATGGATTTTCCAGACTAAGTAGTATGTATATGTATACATATCTACACATGTAGATGTAGGTATATGTGTATACATGAAAGTGAAAGTCATTCAGTCGTGTCCGACTCTTTGCAACCCCATGGACTACACATCCCATGGAATTCCCCAATCTTCCCAACCCAAGAATCGAACCGGGGTCTCCTGCATTGCAGGCGGATTCTTTACCAACTGAGCTATCAAGGAAGGCCATGCTTACATATGCATACACATATACATACACATAAACTTTGTAACCAGACATGAGTTTCAAACTTAGTTCTATCACTTACAAGCTACAAGACCTTATCCAAGTTACTGAATCTATTTCAGCCTTATTTTGTTAAATGAAGTTTCTAAAAACCACTCAGTTGTTGCATGGGTGAGGTAAAACTTTATATAATGGATGAGAAACTTTATATAATGCATCTGACACATAGTAAATACCCTGCTTTCATAAACACACCCCAAAAATGTAACATCATACAGTTAGTAAGCTTTCAGATCTTGCAGAAGGCCTTGCTCTATAACAGCAACCAGCTCCTCTGCAGCTCTTGTGCAAGCTTAGCCTTTAGAGACAGGGCGATATTTTGATACAAATCTTGACTTTGATATAATTGCTTTTCCACATGTGTTTTGCCTTAGTGCAGACTCATATAAATGGCTTGAATGAAAATCAGGGACAACAATCACCTATGGGCAGATCTGGTCCAAGAAGACCATGTTTGCACAAGCTGCAATTCATAATACATACTTGTAAAATCATAAATAAATGAATCTGATAGCATGAATAGTTTCCTATGAACCAAAGTTGAAGAAACATCGCAGTCTTTTCATCTTTTCTTGTTATCATTGTTATTGCTGTCTCTTAAAACAGCACAGTCCTGCACATAAAAACCTTATACCCTCTACTGATCAATCCTCTGTCCAATCTTCTCTTGAAGGGTGGTCTCTCTTGTGAGGCTCTAACTTCTTTCTTTCCTTGTTAGATTCTGTTGCTCTTGTTTCTGTGGGTTTACATTATTTTAACATTAAAAATCAATACTTGTAAAAGGTCATGAAATCAACACATTGAACTTTGGAGGCAGAGTAGAATGAATATATTTAATTGGGAATAATGAATCACTTTGTTTGATTTGAAAAAATATTTAGGATTTAGTATTTGGAACCTCTCTACCATAAATCCTCTATGCAGACCACATGGAAAAATGCTACCTAAAGCAAGGCAAACAAACTCGGGAGTCTTATCTCTGTTCCCACCTCATTTGTTTCCTTCACTATCAATACCACTGCTGAAACTATCAAAGTGGCTCTGAGGAGCAATCTTCAAAAATCTATGAAAATGGTCTCTCTACAGTCTGTTTGGGAAAAGCATAACTTCTGTTTCTGGAAGCAAGAAAAATTCTGCCTGAGGGATTGCTGAGCTCACAGTGAAGAGAGTTGAGCAGGGAACACACAAAAGAGAATATTTAAATAACTAATAAGAATACAAAAGATGTCAGGACTTCCCTGATGGTTCAGTGGCTAAAACTCCAAGCGCCCAATGCAGGGGCCATGGGTTCAATCACTGATCACAGAACTAGATCCCAAATGCCACAAATAAGAGTTTCCATGCCACATCTAAGACTCAGCACAGCCAAATAAATAAATAGAAAGGATACAAAATACGTTCACTAATCTTCAGCTATTCAGTCCAGTTCAGTTCAGTCGCTCAGTCATGTCCGACTGTTTGCAACCCCATGAATCATAGCACGCCAGGCCTCCCTGTCCCTCACCAATTCCCGGAGTTTACTCAGACTCATGTCCATCGAGTCAGTGATGCCAACCAGCCATCTCATCCACTGTCGTCCCCTTCTCCTTCTGCTCCCAATCCCTCCCAGCATCAGGGTCTTTTCCAATGAGTCAACTCTTTGCATGAGGTGGCCAAAGTACTGGAGTTTCACCTATAGCATCAGCCCTTCCAATGAACACCCAGGACTGATCTCCTTTAGAATGGACTGGTTGGATCTCCTTGCAGTCCAAGGGACTCTCAAGAGTCTTCTCCAACACCACAGTTCAAAAATACCAGTTCTTCAGTGCTCAGCTTTCTTCACAGTCCAACTCTCACATCCATACATGACCACTGGAAAAACCATAGCCTTGACTAGACGGACCTTTGTTGACAAAGCAATGTCTCTGCTTTTGAATATGCTATCTAGGTTGGTCATAACTTTCCTTATAAGGAGTAAGCGTCTTTTAATTTCATGGCTGCAATCACCATCTGCAGTGATTTTGGAGCCAAAAAAATAAAGTCTGACACTGTTTCCACTGATTCCCCATCTATTTGCCATGAAGTGATGGGACCAGATGCCATGATCTTCGTTTTCTGAATGTTGAGCTTTAAGCCAAGTTTTTCACTCTCCTCTTTCACTTTCATCAAGAGGCTTTTTAGTTCCTCTTCACTTTCTGTTGTAAGGGCAGTGTCATCTGCATATCTGAGGTTATTGATATTTCTCCCGGCAATCTTGATTCCAGCTTATACTTCTTCTAGCCCAGTGTTTCTCATGATGTACTCTGCATGTAAGTTAAATAAGCAGGGTGACAAGATACAGCCTTGACATATTCCTTTTCCTATTTGGAACCAGTCTGTCATTCCATGTCCAGTTCTAACTGTTGCTTCCTGACCTGCATACAGATTTCTCAGGAGGCAGGTCAGGGGATCTGGTATTCCCATCTCTTTCAGAATTTTCCAGTTTGTTGTGATCCACACAGTCAAAGGCTTTGACATTCAGCTATTAGAAGAATCCAAATTTTAAAACTATACTGGGATTTCACGACATCCATATCGGAAAGGTCAAAATAAAGTGCGAGAAGCCTCCAAAAGGCTCCCCGTGGGAAAAGGCAACCGAAGCAGCCAGAGGTGAACACACAGAAAGGCTGTGGTGGCCTGAGCAGGCCAGGAGGCAGAGCCCTGGGTCTGCAGGAAGGCAGGAAAGCTGAGCACACAACTGATGAGGCCATGGAGCTTGACAGGGGTCTACACAATACTGAACTGGAAGAAAGAGAGACAGAAATGTTTACCTTATATATTTTCAGACTGTTTCCTAGAAGATTCAAATGCACACTGCTCACTGAATCTTCCTTCCCTGGGGGCTTCCCTAGTGGCTCAGAAGATAGAGACTCTTCCTGCAATACTGGGGCCCCAGGTTCGATCCCTGGGTCAGGAAGATTTCCTGGAGAAGGAAATGGCAACCCACTCCAGTATTCTTGCCTGGAGAATTCCAAGGACAGAGGAGCCTGATGGGCTACAGTCCACGGGGTTGCAAACAGTCAGACATGACTGAAATTCACCAGTAAGATTCACTGAATCTTACCAAAAACAAATACAAATTCTTCCTGGAGAAAAGCCTCCTTTATACAAGCTTCCAGGTTACCCCGGGTTAAAATCAACCAATGCGAGTTTACAATCAAACATCAACAAACATTGGGGAAAAAAATCACCTTGAAGGAAGCAGATACAGCAAGGTTAAAGTCCTTAGGTAGTCAACTATTAGTCTCATTAGGACTATTAGAGGGAAATCTTTTATTATTTTGATAGGTAAGAATGAGCAAGACAGAAATTGCTTGACATATTGGAAAAGGATTCCAAAAGAAATTTTATAAATAAAATGTCAAATTAAAAGCTCAATTGACAGATAGAAAAGTAGATAGACGAATTGCGATCAGTGGACAAGCAGTTAAAAAAGGTTAGGGGTGAAAAAAAGATGCGCCATGCAACTGAGGAGGGGCACTGTTAGATTACACGTATGTGAGGCCAGTTCATGGAATCGGCCACCACAGCTGTGGCTAGAATGAGACGGGAGACTGAGAGGATTTGCAAAGATGGACAAGAAGCATCCAATATAGATATACACCATGTTTTTGGACAGAAAGCCTCAATATTGTAAATAGGTCAATTCTTTCTACACTCAATTCCAATCAAATCTGAAACTTTTTATGGACTTTGCAAGCCCATTCTAAAATTATGCAGAAGGGTAAAGGGTCAACAATAGCCTAGACATTTCTAAAGAAGAATAACATATGGGTTACTTGCCTCACCAGTTATCCAGTTTTATAAAGCTAATATTATAATGTGACACTGGCATACAAACAATTGACCAATAGAAGAAATAACAGTTGCCAGAAATATATCATACATGTAGACACATGTATGATATAGATATTATTGCTGCTGCTGCTGCTGCTGCTAAGTCACTTCAGTCATGTCCAATTCTGTGCGACCCCATAGATGACAGCCCATCAGGCTCCCCTATCCCTGGGATTCTCCAGGCAAGAACACTGGAGTGGGTTGCCATTTCCTTCTCCAATGCATGAAAGTGAAAAGTGAAAGTGAAGTCACTCAGTCATGTCTCTTAGTGACCCCATGGACCGCAGCCTACCAGGCTCCTCCGTCCACGGGATTTTCTAGGCAAGAGTACTGAAATGGGTCGCCATTGCCTTCACCATAGATATTAGATATCAAATATACTCTAGACTACTGGGAGGAAGGTGAATAAAGTATGTTTGGGTAACAGGTTATCTCCCTGAAAAAAAAATAAAGAAAGAAGTTGGACTTCTATGTTAAGCCATTTACAAAAATCAGTTCTCATTGTATTAAAAACCTTAAATGCAATAGGCTAATTTCCAAACCTTTTATCAGAAAATAAAGGGGAATACTGCTTGTATCTTGGGATCCAGAAATTTCTTAAAACAATTAAAGCAAAGTGGTTGATAAAAATCAACTAAATTAATGTTAAGGATGGTCATTAGTCAAAATATAACACATCAAAATATAACACAAACTGGAAAAAAATACACAAATATTTCCAGAAAAGTTTTTAACATGTTAAAGCCATATTAATATTATACAGCTTTGAATGGAATTACAGCCAAGTACTGAAGCTCTATGCAGCTGTAAAGGCAATCAATCCTGAATACTCACTGGGAAGACTGATGCAGAAACTGAAGTTCCAGTACTTTGGCCACTTGATAAGAACTGACTCATTAGAAAAGACCCTGATGCTGGGGAAGTTTGAAGACAGAAGAAGGGGATGACAGAATGAGATGGTTGGATGGCATCACCGACTCAATGGACATGAGTTTGAGCAAGCTCCAGGAGATAGTGATGGACAGGGAAGCCTGGCTGCAGTTCATGGGGTTGCAAAGAATCAGACACAACTAAGTGACCGAACTGAACTGACTGAACTGAAGCTCCAATACTTTAGGCANTGGATGGCATCACCGACTCAATGGACATGAGTTTGAGCAAGCTCCAGGAGATAGTGATGGACAGGGAAGCCTGGCTGCAGTTCATGGGGTTGCAAAGAATCAGACACAACTAAGTGACCGAACTGAACTGACTGAACTGAAGCTCCAATACTTTAGGCACCTGATTCAAACAGCCAACTCATCGGAAAAGACTCTGAGGCTGAGAAAGATCGAAAGCAGGAAAAGAGACGATAGAGGATGAGATGGTTGGATGGCATCATCGACTCAACTGACATGAGTTTGAGCAAATTCCGAGAGAGAGTGGAGGACAGGGAAGCCTGGTGTGCTGCAGTCCATGGGGTCACAAAGTCAGACATGACTGAGTGACTGAACGACAACAATTAATCCCAAGGCAGTAAAAAAACAACTCATTACCCAAGAGCAGAACCAGCTATGTGCTCTGTTTCCCAACACAGGCACCACTGGCATTTGCCACTGGACTTGCTGTATAAGATTATACCACGTGTTGCTGGAGGTTTATCACACTGACTTTCACCTGCTAAATGCTAGTAGCCACTATCAGTTACCATGACAACAAAAATGTATCAACACGTTTTAAGTATTCTCAGGAACTGGGCAGTGCCTACGCTGGTTGAAAATCAATTTAATTCTACCTAGAAACTACTTATTTTTAAAAACAAACAAACAAAAAGAATAAGAAAGAGAACTGAACCATGTTTGAGAGCTAAACTTCAAGTGTTAGAGCAAATCATGTGTCTTTGCAAAGAGTGAAGGAGTTTCCCACAGCTCACAGGCCTCTGAAGCCTCAGGAAGAAATTGAGGGGGAGGCTCAATGCAGTGTTTCTTTTCTTTCCTGGGACCTCAGAGTACAACCTGGAGCTCTCCACCCAGAGAAAAGGCTAAGAAACAGCTTTTGGGGAAATGTTCCCACTGAATGATTTCCCCAGGTAAAAAACAAGAAAACTTCCAAGCCACCTAAGAAAGACAGTACAATTTTAGAAGGACTAGGTTTCTTGATGTATTATTGGACATCAAGAAAGGGGTTACTGAGGGGAAAAATGTTCCACTTCACAGTCAATCAGGGCAGAAAGATATAGAGGAGGAAATAATAAGGTGCTGACTCTCAAAGATAAAATCATAGCAAATCCTTGAAGCTTGAGAAGAATGAAAAGAGCATATAAAATTATAATTTCATATTATAATTTTATAATTGTATAAAATTATAGAGCAGTCAAATGTCTGTCTCAGATAATGGACATAGGGATATCCCTTAATGTGCCCAGACTCCATCCTACTTATCTAAGATTTATAGATTAAGTTTTATAATTATTGCCTGTTGTACAATAATACTTGGTTCTCATAAATTCAGTTTTCAAAGGCTAACTCACATAGGATGATTATATATTCATTTAATAATAAAGGAAACATGAATTATTATAAAAGCATTTATCTATAAAGATTAAATTTACAGGAACACTGGAGAGGGCTTTGCTCACACACACAAAAAAGTCTGTATAGTACACATAAAATAAAATTATATTTATCATGTGAAAGTGAAAATGAAGTTGCTCAGTCGTGTCCGACTCTTTGCGACCCTATGGACTGTAGCCTACCAGTATTATAACAAATTATTACATATTATAATAACATACATGTGCTATGTTATGATAATGTGAAAAAATAATATATAGTACATATAGTAAATATAAACAAGATGAAAATGACTTGTGTAAGCTAACAGCTTACATGGGTCACAAAAAGTTGGACACAACTGAGCAACTGAACTGAATTGAAAGCTAATGGCGTTGGTATTCAGCTATTCGGCTTTTTAAACTACTAATGATTATCCACGGTTCTAAGAGTAAAGGTCATCATCAGTCTTCTGCATCACATAACTAGATTTTTTCAGAGGCCCATTTGCCTGCCGAAAGCCATGTCTATTCATTCATGCATTTATTCATTCAATAAACACTAGCTCTGTTCCTACCATTTACCAAGCACTAAAGAAGCACTCAGGAATCTCAGCCCCAGAAAAGATCACAGCTTATTAGGGAAAGCAGAGAACCAAAACAAACATTGTAGTTAAAGATCATTTTTTTCACCGGGAACGCTGCACAGCTAAATAATAATATATGTATGATGGGAGCTATGAGGCAGTACAGCAGACAGTTTAAAAGTTCTTCCTAAGGTGATACTGACACTGATTTGAATTTTGAAAGATAAACAGTGGTTAACCAGGGGGAGGCATTCACCCCCCCCCTCCCCATAATGCCTGCCATCATTGCCCTGTGTCTCGTATCATTTTGCAGCTTCAGCCCTCAGATCCAAAGAGAAATATTTCTCATTTCTTTCTGTCTCTGATTCTTGGTTCCAGCTACACTTTGTATATAACAATCAGCCAGATTTGTATATTAAGGGGAGCTAAAGAAATTTAGAAAAGGCAGATCCTTCTCACCAAAAACAATTGCCTCGCTGCCCACTCAAGAAATTCAGCCTATGACTAAAGCTGATCAGTCCTGCCTTTGTTCCAGGGAGGACTGTCACTGTCCTCTTATTCGGTGGAGCTCCAGCCAAACAGGTTAGAGGCTGGAAGGGAACATGATATTAAAGGGGAAATTAAGGTGCATTGGTTTAATATCCTCAAAATGTTATCAACAGAT
The DNA here is from genome assembly GCA_006410675.1 of Oreotragus oreotragus. Taxonomy (NCBI): domain Eukaryota; kingdom Metazoa; phylum Chordata; class Mammalia; order Artiodactyla; family Bovidae; genus Oreotragus; species Oreotragus oreotragus. The sequence goes on from SJYX01022736.1 coordinate 75,537, forward strand.
ATGTGCCTAAAAACCCTTCCTTAGGATTATAAGCAAGAGTAAGTCAACTCCTCCTACTCCCTTCTCCCTAACACTGTTCTTCCTTTCCGTTTGGGGGTTTAAGTCTGTATTTGGTCACAGACATGCCGTCTATAATATTATAGAAGTTTTTAATTTTTGCAGCCAGAGTGGGAGAGACTCAAGCTCATCAACATATTGCATCTTGAGAAAAAAGATTATTGTAACAAGGTTCTTTTATTTAAGACCACAGCTGAGTTGGATAACTAATGAGTCATACACAAATGAGAAATTTAATACAGAAGCAAGTATTTTCGTTACATAAAGAAGACATATTTTCCTTACAGGAGTTCAGTTTCCAGATTTAGAGAGTAATAAAAGAACTACTGGTACTATTTACAACAGCAGCACAGATATTCCAGCTTTAAAAGGTGGCATTGATAATTATTATAAGCCTGACTTCTCTATCTGCTTTAATGAATGCTTACATGAATTATATGTATCTGCATGCAGTAAGCCATTAACCAACACATCTTACTTATTGCTGGTTCTTTTAATGTAAGTCAGAAAATCATCTATAAGCTCATGCAAATTAACAAGTGAAGCAATAAGACTCTAACAGATGAGCATCAGACATTTCAAATAAGAGAAAAAATTAATAAATATACAGGGAAATAGCTTTTTCATACTGAAAAGCAAGCAAGATCAACAACATATGATCGGTGATCATTCACTTAAGAAAAATATAAAGTGATAAAACCCAATTATTATAAAGTTGAATGAAAGTAGGGTCCATATATATATATATATATATATGAAAGTGGGGTCCATATATATATATATAGTTGGCAGCATTATAAGGCAATGTAACAGTTTTAGAAAACGATTTGGAAAGACTCTCTGAGATTATATTATAGTCACACACTTGCACCAAGTAATCTCAAGCCTGGGAATTTCTCTTAATGAAATGACCCAAAATAAGAAAAACAATTTGGGTTCTACAGTAATAATTTGGAGTTGGCAAACTTTTTCTGTAAAGGTCCAGATAATAAATACTGATGCTTTTGAACTGTGGTGCTGAAGAAGACCCTTGAGAGTCCCTTGGACAGCAAGGAGATCAGACCAGTCAATGCTAAAAGAAATCAGTCCTGAACATTCATTGGAAGGACTGATGCTGAAGCTAAAGCTCCAGTACTTTGGCCACGTGATGTGACGAGCCACCTCACTGGAAAAGACCCTGGTACTAGGAAAGATGGAGGACAGGAGCAGGAGGCGGTGACAGAGAATGAGATGGTTGGATGGCATCACCGACTCAACAGACATGAGTTTGAGCAAACTCCAGGAGACAGTGAAGGACAGGGAACCCCAGCATGCTGCAGCCCATGGAGTTGCAAACAGTCAGACATTACTTAGTGACTGAACAACAATAAATATTTTAGGCTTTGTAGACCATAGTGTTNGATGGTTGGATGGCATCACCGACTCAACAGACATGAGTTTGAGCAAACTCCAGGAGACAGTGAAGGACAGGGAACCCCAGCATGCTGCAGCCCATGGAGTTGCAAACAGTCAGACATTACTTAGTGACTGAACAACAATAAATATTTTAGGCTTTGTAGACCATAGTGTTTCTGTCTCAACTACTCAACTCTGCCTTTATAGTGAATAAATAGCCATAGATGATATGCAAATGAGTATGTCTAGCTACGTTCCAAAGAAACTTTACTTACAAAGAAACCTTACTTACAAAGAAACTTTACTTACAAAAATAAGTGGTGGGCAGGATTTGGCTTTTGGCCTAAACCCAGCTTCATAGTGTTGTTTGCTAGTGGCAAATGAGTGGAAATATCTAAAAATTCTTAACAATTAAAACATAGTTTCATAAAATATGATAATCCACTTAACAGTTGATTGTGTAGCCGTTAAGATAACAACAATTATAAAAATTGTAGCAGCACGGGAAATGTTAAGTAAGAAATAGGATCCAAAAGTATATCCACAGCAAGAAAAACTCTATCCACACAAGGAGAAAGATTGAAAGGGAATACATAGAAATTGCAAATAATTGTTTGCTATGATGGGTAGGATTTGGAGTCCATTATTTTCATCATCGGTATTAAAATGTACTTGCGAGGTAACACAAGCTGTAATCACTCAGAGTAACGCTGCATTGCTGTCATCATACGGCCTCTGCCTTTTGGTTAGAAAAAGTGCTAGGAAAACAAGGCCGAGGCTGTTGGCACTTTGGTAGTTCTAGGGTGATCATGACCACGGACAGATTCCTAACTATGGTCCATCATGTTGCAAACTGGCTACAACAGCCACAGGTAATCAGATGGAAAACTTTCATGACCTAAACAAGTCCCTTTGCACTACTGGGGCCACCTCAAAGGGTCTATCAAGCTCTTGGTCAATTTACAGCATGTTCATTATAGAGGATGGGAGCCTGTACATTTTAGATCTTATCCTTGTAGCAGCACACCAGAGGCCCTCCTTAAACAAAATCCCATATATCAGCAATTGAGCATAGCTTCAAGCCTTGGTCATAAAATCTCTATACTGTGGTATACTGCTTAATGTGTTTATGTTATTTCCTTTGGTCTATGGTACTCACTGTAAAAGGATATTGGAAAAATTTAATATAATTCTTCATTTCTTAGAACACATTAAAAACATGCATAACCACTCTATAGTTTGCTAGTTAAGAGCAAGATCTGGATCCAGATAGCCTAGATTCAAAATCCAATTTCTTAACTTCCTAGATATTATATATGAATTTAGTTAAGCTGGTTAACTTCCCTAGGCCTCATTTTCTCATCTGTAAAAAACAGATACATTAGCAAAACCTACCTCCTATGGTTATTCTAAAGATTAAAGAAATTACTGATACAAATTACTTATAGTTTGGCATACTTGGTTATAGTGAAAATACACTGTTTCTTAATATTCAGTAACTGTCTATTGTTATCTTTAAAAACTATATTCCACTAATATTTTATTTCAAATCACTATTGCTCATGGAAATTTTGTCTCACTACTCTATTCATATTATTTTCTCCTCAGGCAGCACATAAATGAATTATGTCAATTTCCTAAACAGACAATGGCTCATATACCATGTCTCATAAATCTATAGCATTGTAAATAGTGCAATGGAAAAAAAAAATCAGATTTACTCTGGTAATCATCTTAATTTCACTGTTCCTCCACAAACACTGCTTTCTATCTAAAAGCAATACTGACAGTCACTTTCCCTCACCTGCAGTCTCGAAAAAACACTGCGAATAAGGTAACAAAAGTCATCTTAGACTTTCAGTGAGATTTACATGGGAAATGATGGGTCCTCTCCAGGATGTTTCTAGGAAACTGATAAAAAAATTTGTCCTGGGATTTGTGCTGTCAGACAAAAGCAAGGATCTAACTCAGCAACATAGTGAGTGCTGTATTTTTTATTATAAGTCATAATCAGCATTCATAGGATTTTCAATAGTTGCTGTCAACACCCTACATTTACTCTCCAAGTGTTGCTGATTGAGCTACACTTAAGGGATCAATCAAACTCTGAAAACATAGCAGAGTCGAAAAGTAAATAATATATATAAGTGGGTAATAGCATGCTTTATTTGATGCCATTTGCAATAATAAATATGTTTGTATTTTCCTGCCTATACTAACATCCCCATTTTTACACTTGCCAATAGTCCTTTTGTAGTGTATCCAGCACAAAGATGCTTTTCCAACTTTGCTCATCAGTCTTCTGCGGGTTTTCCCACTTGCCCATTAAGTTTAGCCAGCCTTCACAAGCCTTCTAACAGAGTTGATGACCAGGTTACCGTTTAGAAGTAGTTATAATCTCAACTGGTAGTCGATATTAAAAACTTTTATAGAAATTATTTCTGTGGAGAAGGAAATGGCAGCCCACTCCAGCTTTCTCACCTGGGAAATCCCGTAGACAAAGGAGCCTGGTGGGCTACAGTCCACAGGGTCACAAAGAGTTGCCCAGAACTTAGTGACTGAACAACAGAGTCAGCGGTGCTGTTCCCTTGTTAATTAAAATCAAAAACGTAAGCTGCATTTTAGTAGCATACACATATATCTTACTACTAAAACTGAACAGAACCCTTACAATTAGTCTTGCTGTATTTTTGCATAAAATAATGAGTTGGTACTTGAGTTGAAAAAAAAAAGGCCTTCTGATGTTTTGCTTGAAAAAAAAAAAACTGCCTTTGTTTTGAATATGTTTGTATATGTTTCCATACATATAACTGATATGAACTGAACTAAAGTGATGGGAATCAGTTTGTATTTACTTTGCAGGAGGTATCATGTAAATATTCATACATTGACTGTAATATGGATCATGTCCAAGTGAGTGTTTTGGTGGATTCAGTTTATAAATATGTCAATTATATGCCTTTGTGTACTTGTCTGATTTTGAACTTGTAAAGTGAGGACTCCTTTTTCCACACTTAGTAGAGAAAAGGTCTAAAAGTAAAATATTTCCAAATACAGTCCAAGAAAGAGATATAGTTAAAAAAAAAAAAAAAAGAATATTCATTGGAAGGACTGATGCTGAAGCTGAAGCTCCAATACTTTGGCCACCTGATGCAAAGAACTTACTCATTAGAAAAGACCTTGATGCTGGGGAAGATTGAAGACAGGAGAAGGGGACGACAGAGGATGAGATGGTTGGATGGCATCACCGATTCAATGGACATGAATTTGAGCAAACTCCAGGAGATGGTGAAGGACAAGGAAGCCTGGCGTACTGCAGTCCATGGGGTTGCAAAGAGTCAGGTACATCTTACCAATTGACTGAACACCACCACCACCACAATCACTGTTTCCACACCTCTATCATCACAGAATCGGAGAAGGCGATGGCACCCCACTCCAGTACTCTTGCCTGGAGAATCCCAGGGACGGGGGAGCCTGGTGGGCTGCCGTCTATGGGGTCGCACAGAGTCGGACACGACTGAAGTGACTTAGCAGCAGCAGCAGCATCACAGAATGTTGAGAGTAGGAATCCATATAATGGTTTGTAGACCTCTGTTGACAGACTAACTGATTTTGAGTCATGTTGTAGAGGAGGCTTTCCTGCTGCTGTACAACCACCAGGCTGGGATTCTTGGAGTTTTTCACACTTTATCATCATAGTTTGCTGGTTACTTCCTAGCATCTCTTACTGGAGATGAATATTCTAGCAATATAACTGGTGTGGGACTTGATCCTGCCTTTAGCTCTAGGTTTGGAAGTTGCTTGCCTTAAGCCATTCAGCAAATCTGATCCCACTAATTACAGAGATTATTGCCAAAGGAGTGACCCGTGACTCAAGTCAGGCCAATCAGGGCCAGGAAAACTCACTTTGGGGGATTTTGTTTGAAATATCAGGAAGAGAGACTCTGTTTCCTGGTGGAAGTGCCAAGAAGCATGTGGTTAGGAGCTGCTAGTCACTGACTAGATTCCCCAACCCGGGAAAATAAGACCAAGAACTAAAGCCTGGAAGCTGGACTTAAATTTGGGATCTGAGCTCTGGATAAAGTCTCTTCTGTCACTTGGAACATTGAGTTCTGTGGGCCCCAGATTCCAATTTTTACTTTAGGTCGTCTGAGTCAGGTTTGCGTTACACACAACCCAAGGCATCCTATCTGATATACTTGGGAAATGAGAATGTTTTGCTAGATTTCTTCCTTCCCAAAATAGCTATGATCTTTAAAATTCTTTTAAACTAAAGATTAGGTTGATTAAATCACCCAAGAATATCCAGACAATGGTCTGCACACAAACGGAATAGAGACGTTATCGTCTATTAACTTGTAAACTGACTGGGAAATTTCCCAATTGACTAATCTTTGGAAAATATTTTGGGAGTTGCTTTTAATTGGCTTCCCTGGTGGCTCAGAGGTTAAAGCATCTGCCTGCAATGCGGGAGACCTGGGTTCAATCCCTGAGTGGGGGAGATCCCCTGGAGAAGGAAATGGCAACCCACTCCAGTATTCTTGCCTGGAGAATCCCATGGACAGAGGCATGGGGTCGCGAAGAGTTGGACACGACTGAGTGACTTCATTCACTTAATTGGCTCAAGTACTAAAACAACGTGAAATGGGGTATAATTTACTATCCTATGTCCTATGGGACATGCTAACAGCTACCAACAGTTGAATTCTTATACCGATCTTAACCAGAGGAAGAGTGTGATCTAAGTGATGGGTAGTTTGGGTAAAAGGAGAAGAGAAAGAACGTTAGCAGAGATTGGTCCACTGAACCCAGACATCACACTGGCTCTGATGGTATTAAAAGTGGTCGTTTTACGGGAAGAAAAAGAGTTATTAGCAATGTATCAAAGAGTTCTTCCCAGAAAGGTAAAACTATATATTTCCCAATTCCCCAAACTACATTTCAATTCAACTGAATTCACTGTCATCCCAGATACACAACATTTAGAAATTCTTTTGCTATATTCCAAATCCGCAGATCATGTTCCATATAATATAGGTTTAACATACTGTATTGGGAAATAATTAAATATATTAAAAATAACATTCATGTTACCATATTGCTTTCCAAATTAATACTACATGTGGTATAATATATTCTGGCCATCTCTTTTGAATTAATTGGGATTGCAAGCCCTCAGTTTTAGACTCATCATTACAAAAGAATATGTCAGATAATATGAAGAGATGGGGCCAGGCATGCAGCTAGACCTTACAGAGCTTACATTTTTCACCTCTGTAAGTCATAATTTCAGTGTTTGCAACATTTTGAGTTCAGACACCACAGGCAGTAATAACTGGCTTAAATGCCTTCACGGTACAGCTGTTTGCAACAATGCCTCCATTCATAGCTCTCAAAACATGAAATGACGGCTACAAGTGCCTTGAAAGAATATATGTTCCTCTTTACATTGTCCCACAGGTTAACCCCCAGGATGCCCTCAGCTGCACACAACAGTAGCTGTAAATGAAAGCATTATGCCCCAAGTTATTACACACAGCTATGGATAACTACATACATCTCCATGTTTTCTCACTGGGGAATCTATGTTTGAATTGCACTGTGAAATCACTCTTTGTGATCTGCCGAATTTGTTCGTATTACCATAAAACCTTCAAAATATCTTATCTGATGGTTGGTCAGGCTAAAGGAGAAAAGAAAGAGAGAAAGAGAGCTTAAACAGAATTACACTCAAGTCTTGACAGAAGAGCTGTAGTAGAAACAGTACTAGCAGAGACCCTTCTCTGGTTGGACATTAACAAAACCCAACTCAAACTGGCTTATGAAAAGGGGCAGTACAGTGACTCTGCAGTTAGAAATTGGAAATGGATTTATCTTTGCAAGAGATGGATCTAGAGGTTTAAAAACGTGCTTGGAAAGCTCTGCCTCTCTCCTTCCCCATATTTCAGCGATGCTTATCTTTCCTTGTCATATCATAGGCAGGCTCTCCTCATGTGTGTGTGTGTGTGTGTGTGTGTGTGTGTGTGTGAGGCAAGGTGAAGTCCCTCTTCCCTGGATACACATGCGCCCTACTTAGCAATCCACCATCAAAGCCATATGTCAATCTCAGAAAAGACACTGATTTATTTTCCTGAGTCACGTGCACATTTCTGAATGAAGCCTCGGCATTTCCAGTAGCTAGGCTTGTTCACAAGCTTACCCAGGAAGTGGGAACAGGCCATTCTGATTGACATCACCACCTGGATCACTAAGAATGGGGAAGGAAGAGACAGAGGAGGGTGGGAAATGATGCTGGGCAGACAAAATCTACAGCTTCCACTGGTCCCTGCAAACCTTCTGTTCTCCTGACAAAACTGCAAGCTCTAGAGAAAAGATTTTCACAGTGTGAGAAAGACCATCCCAATAGAGGGGATTCTATAGGTTTTTCATAACTGTTCATTTGTGAAAACTTTTAAACCAATCAGCAGAGAGATCATTTATACTTGAACCAATGAAAGGTCACTTGTGCGTAATATTTCCGATGTGGATGGTGGACATTTAATACCTTCTGAAAATTCTAAAGGCAAGTGAATAATGTGAAGTCATGAATCTGGAGAATATAATGGGTAAATAGATAATGAATCAGGTGAATGCTTTACACTCAAAGTTTGAGGAAGGAGGAATCAGATTATAATGTGGGAAACAAATTACTACCCAATGAAATGTTATCACTTGCATTTAAATTCAAAATGAAGAATCTCACATTATTTTCTTCATCAATTTAAAATAATCTTTGGACTTCACTGCGAAACTTACAAAACCTGGCTTTTCAGTATCAATAGCCACACCTATTTCACCTCTGAAAGTAGCACAAACACTTAGGTTCAAAACTAAAAGCCATCCCCTACCCTTAAAGTGGGTGATCATTCTCATATCCTGGGTTTCCCTCATAGCTCCGGTGGTAAAGAATTCACTTTCAATGCAGGAGACCCCAGTTCAACTCCCGGGTCAGAAAGATCCACTAGAGAAGGGATAGGCTACCTGCTCCAGTATTCTTCGGCTTTTCTGGTAGCTCAGCTGGTAAAGAATCTGCCTGTAATGCCAGAGACCTGGGTTCAGTCCCTGGGTTGGGAAGATGCCCTGGAGAAGGGAAAGGCTACCCACTTCAGTATTCTGGCCTGGAGAATTCCGAGTTGCAGAATCGGACTCAACTAAGTGACTTTCACTTTCACATTCTTATATCCTAGTTTAAAGCTTCTTTGGATAAACAATTCTTTCTTAATGTGCCTTAAACTAGTGAGATATTGAGACTAATTCAGTTCCAACTAACTGAGTGGAGTTAAAAAGGGAAAAGGTTATTTTCAAGTGCTTTCTCTAAATTTTGACAAAATTGTAGACTTAAGAATTCACTCACAGGTTTGAACATTCACACTGAAAGAGTTCAGTGTGATCAGAGTGTGATCTGATCCTTAGGATCAGAGCTCTTCTATCTGGCAAAACAGATTCTTATTTTTGAGGGGGAAAAAAAAATTCCTGAACCTAAGCACAATAATTCCCTGCTAACAAATCAAAGGTTAGATCTGTATACTCTGCCTGCTGTGTAGCCTTTATGTCATTATGGCAAACTTGTCTAGGAGGCAGAAAATGGTTAGACATCAGGAAAATAATGATAGAAACTGTAAAACAAACAAACAAAAAAGACAACTATACATTTAAAGATGCTATTACTATGCATGGGCTTCTCCGGTGGCTCAGTGGTAAAGAATCCACCTGCAATTCAGGAAATGTGGATTCGATCTCTGGGTCAAGAACATCCCCTGGAGAAGGAAATGGCCACCCACTCCAGTATTCTTGCCTGAGAAATCCCATAATCGGGGATAGGCGGCAGTCCACGGAGTTGCAAAAGAGTCAGACATGACTTAGGGATTTCACACACATACACATTGCTATGCATGCCTAGACAAAAGAGAAAATGATAGCTAGGTTAAAAATTAAGACAAAAAGTATAATTCAGTAAGTTTGCTGATCCCAACAGCTTCAGAGACAGGTGAGAGTTTTTGCTAAATTCACAGTGTGGCCAGAATCACCTATCTGGCTATTTCCTTAGCAGGGATTTCAATCAATCAGATATGATTTACTGCACAATCTTTCAAATTCACTTCATGAAATCCTTACGGTACTTTTAATTATCTCTAAGATATAATAGAAAACTCTCTCTAAGAATATGAATTCTGTTTCACTGTGCATATGAGATAAGGGGACTCACACAATTTCTTCCACCCTTTTGTTTCTTTACTAAAATCCAACTGAAGTTACAAGTCATTTCTCTGTTGACTGAAGTTATCCTCAACTCATAAATTCCTTCTTGGTCATTGGTATTATTAATTCACTGAACATTTCTTACTTTATAACAAAATTTGACTTTCTCTCAATTCTCCCATGTATAGAAGCTTTAAATAACCACGTTTCTCATGCTGTTCTCAGAATGAGCTTCACCGAGCATTTCTTTGTAGATATTTTACTTAATATTTCCACATATTTTAATTTAAGTTGAAGCAAATCTAGGACCCCATTTGCCATATAATCGATTCACTATTCTAGAAAACAAGCTAGAAGCCAAGTATCATCCCAAACTCTCAATTTTTTAATAGAATTAATTATCGTTAACTTAAAAGATAAGTTTAAGTTCTTATCAATCTAACTAAGTAAGCATTATTTCAGTTTATGTATATTGTCTGCCAGCAAACTAAAATATAACTAGAACAAGGTATAAAATTTGTAATGGTTAACAATCACAAAAGGTATTCTTTAATTAGGAAACATTTTGATCTTTGATTTCAGCTTATCTAGAGACATTTTCAAGTGGTTAGACCAGGCCATATAAAGGGTTATAAGGTGCTATGACTCAGTTTTACTACATGAGAGTGGACCCACTCCACCTTTGTCATTTAGAGGCCAACTCTGCAATTGCCTCAGTAAGAAAAAAAAAATCCCTTCCATGCCTGGACTCCAATCTGCCTGAGCATGTCTAAGCAACTGACAGTATAGGCATGATGATTCAGAAACCTCCTGGGATAGCTCCATCACTTTGGGCCCCATCTTATGGAACACAACACAAAGTATAAAGAGTAATCTGTCTTCCTGGATCCTCTTCACCACCAACCACCACCCGGATTTGGCACTCTAAAGGATGTCGGTTCTGCAGCCTGATGGAACAGCTGCCTGGACCTATCCTGCCATCCAACCAACAGGAAAGACTATGGTGCCTGCTGGAAGGGCTGCTGAGAGAAATCTTGTCTGGTCTCAAGGCCAAAAGCTGTTGTAGTTCTCCAGAGCAACTGAGAATCATTTTCTTCCTGGCCTCTGTGACCATATAATTGATTAGATTTCCCTCTTCTTGTTGGCTGCAAGAAAACTTAGAGCCAACTTCCGTTTCTGGCACTATTAAAGACTAGATATCCTGCAAGACCTTGCCAGAAAAGATGACTAAAATGTTGAATTAAGGAAAAAATAGGTCTTTAATTGCACTGTGGAGATGGCATGAAAGAGCACCGCCGAGGCCAAAATTAAAGTGAAAGCAGAAACCCAGAAGTCAGACAAGTACCAGGGCCAGCTTTCCCTCTGAGTGCTTGTGCTGAGCCTGAAGACCTTGAGTTTCCACCAAGGCAGCGGCACAGAGTGTGAGGGGCAGGAAATAAACACATGCCCAAGTGGGAAAGTAAATAGGGAGAAGGGTCCACATAGTGCTGAGAAATCAGAGTTACATACACTCAGCCTTAGGACAAATGAAAAATAAACCCACCTCAAAAAAATAGACAACATAGAAATTTGCCTGACTCAATCTTAGAGCAAAGTAGAAGAGGGAAAAAAAAAGATATCTTGAAATTTATAACACTGAAGTTCAAATTCATCTACCTATGTGATACAGAACACTTGGCAGAGAATTTTATTTGAAGTCGTAAAACACTTTGGCCATCTGATGAGAAGAACTAACTCACTGGAAAAGACCCTGATGTTAGGAAAGATTGGAGGCAAGAGGAGAAGGGGACAAGACAGGATGAGATGGCTGGATGGCATCACTGACTTGATGAACATGAGTTTGAGTAAACTTTAGTAGTCAGTGATGGACAGGGAGGCCTGGAGTGCTGCAGTCCATGGGTCACAAAGAGTCAGACATGACTGAGCGATTGAACTGAACTGAACTGAACTGAACTGAAGAGTATGTGTGCCTAAGATGACTGAAAAAGCAAATTCCAACTCTCTTTGGAAGAACATTACTTCAAGCCAGACATTAATGAATTCCCATAGTTAAAAAGAATACGAGCTCCCAATAAAGTCATAAACAATAAAGGATATAGTAAAACAAGATAAACTCAAGCAAGAACAACAGAAGATAACCAAAAAGGCTTCAAATATTGGGACTGTTAGATCTATAATATTACACAGTTATGTTTGCAATCATAAAGAGGTTTAAAAAAGAGAACTTGAAAAATAGAACCCAGGAACATAAGACTATAAAAAAAAAACACAGAGGCTATTTTTAAAGGAATCAAATAGCAGTTTTAGAAATTAAAAACTCAATCAATAGGACAAAGAGAATAACTGCAACTACAGAGAATTGATAAACTAGAAGATAAATCCAAAAAGTTATCCTGAAGGTAATAGAGTGAAAGAGAAAAATATCAAATGGAATTTTGCCAGGTATGCAAGAAGAGTTCAATATCCACAAAGTAATCAACGTGATACACTACATTAAAAAACTGAAGCATAAACATCATATGATCATCTTAGTAGATGCATAAAAAGCATTTGATAAAATTAAATATTTATTTATGATAAAAATTCTCAACAAAGTATGTATAAAGGGAATATACTTCAACATAATAAAAGCCATATATGACAAGCCCACAGATAACATCATACTCAGTGGTGTAAATCTAAAAACACTTTCTCTAAGATCAGGAACAAGACAAGAATGCCCTATCTTGCCATTTTTACTCAACACAGTATTGGAAATCCTAGCCAGAGAAATATGACAAGAAAAATAAATAAAAGGAATCCAAATTGGAAAGAAAGAAGCAAAACTCACTGTTTGCAGATGATATACACTATACATAGAAAATCCTAAAAGCCACCAGAAAGCTACTAGAACTCATCAGGGAATTCAGTAAAGTTGTATGATGCAAAATTAATATGCAAAAATCTTTTTCATGTCTATATACTTTAACAATGAACCATCAAAAAGAAATTAAGAAAACAATCCCATTCACAATTACATCACAAATTGTAAAATAACTGCAAACAAAATAACTAAGGAAGTTAAAGATATGTACTCAGAAAACTATAACACACTGATGAGAGAGATTGAAGATGACATAGTGGAAAGATATAGCATGCTGATGGGTTGAAAATATTACTACTGACAATGACCACACTACCCAAGGTGATAATAAGATTCAAGGCAATTCCATCAAAATACCAGTGGTATGTTTTTTTAGAACTAGAAAAAATAACTAAATTTTTCATGGAAATACAAAATACCTCCAAATAGCCAAAAAGAAAAAAAGAAAAGAAAGAAGAGCAAAACAGAAGGTATCACACTTCCTAGTTCCAAACTATGTTAAAAAGCTACAATAATAAAATAGTATGGCACTGGCAAAAAAAGCAGACCCACAGATAAATAGATCTGACAAGAAATGAGGAAGTGAACCCACACTTTTATGGGCAATTAATCTATGACAAAGAATGCAAGAATAGACAATGGTGAAGTGACAGCTTCTTCAATAACGACGTTAGGAAAACTGGAGAACTACATGCAAAAAAAAAACACAAAAAACTAAACTGGACTACTTTCTCACACCACATACAAAAATAAACTCAAAATAAAGACTTAATGTAAGACCTGATACCATAAAACTTCTAGAAAAAAAAAAAAGTTTAAGAGATGTGAAGAGTTAAAGTAAGAAAGTTTATCATTTATATTTTCAACCAGAGTTCCAAAAAAAGAGAGAGACTGTTGAAGAAACAATATAAAAGAGAGAATGACAGAGCATCTTCTCAATGGTGAACCCCATGAGCAGAGAACCCTGTGGCGTTTTAGCCCTTGAAACCTTCAGATAGCATCAACATGATAAAGGCCAGACTAATTAGAAGTGGCCTATGATAAAGTAGGGGTGGATACTTAATTAGTGGCTGGGCTGGCCTCAGAGGACCTCATAAGCCATTGGACGTGTAGATGCCATGAGGCAGAAAAGGTTAAGCCTAGTGGCTTCAGAGGGAATGAAATAAAATTATCACAGGAGGTTTCTGAGTATTGCTCCTTAAACTCAAACACTGCCTATTACATTTGGAAACTCCACAGAGGCAGAAAGGTAGCAAACCAAAGTGACACTAGCTGAGTTAACGCTTTACGGATTATCACCTTTACTGATGGAAAGGAAGAAATTTTCTATTTTTGTGAAAATAGAGTAATATAAAACAATCCAAAAATCCCTTGATTGTAACTTCCAAGAGGTCAGAAAAATGGAAAGTGAAGAAACGCTTAATATCCATTCTCAATTCTTTGCCTTCTCTTTGTGTCTCCCTGGATCTAAAACTCTCCTTGGAGTTTTCTCTAGTAACCTTTCCAAATGCCCTTCTATTTGTTCCCAGAGCTTTGCATGCCTATCACAGCACTTACTCTATTCTACAGAATTTTAATCTCTTCATAATCTGTTTAACAGTTTGCTCCTTAAATGCCAAACTACATTCCTACAAAATCAGACCTCATATTATTAGTGTTTGCATTCTTAGAGTCTGTTAGGATCTAGTTCAATGCCTTGCATATAGTTCAATACGTTCAACTACAGAATTACATGCATGTATTTCTAGTTATCACACCATAGCATGTCAAAAATGATGAACCATTTCTCTTTGGATCACAAATGAAAAGCAAAGAACTACATTTAATGAGAAAGGGTTAAAGAATAGCATAACACATTGCAGCCTAAAAAATTAAATGTATTTAACATTTCCTTATACTCCTCCTTATAGTCTGAATTCAGTGATTTTGCTAAATTATTTTGTTTCCAAAATTGTTGAAAAGTGATTAGCATTCCTTATTTTCCAGACTGTATAAGTTTTAAAAAACTTTTTTCTTTTCAAACTTTTCTCCCCCCAGGGCTTTCCAGGCCTCCACAGCTGGATATATTCTGCCTGCATGGAATCAAATAGTATTAATGCCTCCCCGTCAGCTGGTGCTATCATTCAACACACACTTTATTCAAAATTAACACTGCAACAGATTATTTGTTAATTGTAGCAGAAGGTTTTGGAAAAGCTAGTGCTCTCCTTATATGAAATGTGGACCTCAAGAACAGAGTTACAAAAATAGACTAATAGGAACATAAAAATTATTATTCCCCCAACAATAAATTATGCCCTAAGAAAGATGCATAGTAAGATAAAGGATATATTTATTATTTTAGTAAGTTTTCATTTTGACACAATTTCACACTTTCAAAAGTTGCATAAAAATTTTAAAGTCCAGTATATACTTCATACAGTTTTATTATGTATTGCCCTCTCTCTCTCTCATATATATGCATATACACATACTTTCTCTCATATAATTTGTAAAAATGTACATAGTATATAATTTTACTTACAAAGAAGAATTTATAAAAGTTATTTATATATGATTTTTTTCTAAATCGTAAGAGAGGAAGTTACAGGCATCGTGTCCCTTTACCCTTGAATATGTCAGTATGCATTTCTTAAGAAGAGAGACCAGAGACCACATGCACTTTTTAAAATTAGAAAATCTAACTGACATCACGATCCATGTCAAATTTTGCCAACTGTCCCCATAATATCCCTTATAACTTCCCCCCCACCCCCAAATCCAGGATCCAAGCCGGGGTCACTCATTGCATGCGATGGTCATGTGACTTCAGTTCATTTAGTCTGGAATAGTTAGTTGGCCTTTTTGTGTGTTTCTTTTCAAGCCTATAAGCCAGTTATTTTGTAGAATGTCCTTCAAATTGGGTTTGTTTGATATTTCTTCAGGCTTAAATTTAAGATACGCACTTTTGGCAGAAAGACATAAAAGGGAAATATGTTAGATCAGGAGGCATCTGATAATTTAGTCCATAGTTGGCAATATTAACTCTGAAAAGTGTATTTTAGCTACATCAGTAAATCAAGAAGTAATACAAACATAGATTCTTATGAAAGCTTACCCAAAAATGAACCAAATATTAAAAGTGTGTGACATTCAGAGAACTAGTATATACTCACACTAGCGCCCTTTGATAAATGGGCGGGAAAATAAGTGAGGTGTTAAAAACACCTCACAACATATTGTTGTAGGAAAATTTGAGAAACAAGGATATCTCCATATTAAGCAAATCAAGTTGCTAATAGTTTCAGGGCATATGTCGTAAACTGGGAGTCATTTTTAAAAACGAATTTGAATTCCCCTAGGCTCCCTTTCCAAGACATGACTGGCAATTATGTTTATAAATCATAAGTGGCTCATGACGATGAAATATTTGGTATGTGTCTGGCAAAAAAAGAAAAGTCACTTCTTTTTAAGTTCCCTTTAGTTCAAAAGCGCTTAATTTTAAACAGGTTGTAAGAATATGTCCTATGACACAGTCTTTAGCAAAATTATAAAAATGTAGATAAATATAAAATACACAGATTTATGTGTATATATATGACATGCATACATGTATTTCTTATATATACATATATACAAAAATAGAAAATGTGTTTCCTTCTATTAGTAAAGGTCATAATCCACAAAGCACTCTACTAAAGTCACCTTGTTTTGCTGCTTTTCCCCACTGATGCAGTTTTCATGTGTAACCAGCTGCATCTGGGTTTAAGAGTAATACTCAGAAATCTCCCGTGGTAATTTTATTCCATCCCCACAACTGGATATAGTACAATGCTATTTAGAGCAAAGTAGAAGAGAATTTCAGTGCATTACAATGTGCAAACTATAATTTCAGTTCCAATTTTCAGAAATTGTTCTGTTAGAAAAAATAACTTCACTGGAAGCTTCAGCCCTGTACTATTTTTATGCAACTCTCTAGGCATGTAAACTTAAAGACTCGGATTGCACAAAGAAGCTATTTTTCATTTGTTTTGTTAAGAACTTCATTCACTTAGCACTCAAGGGAAGAGTGAGAGATCCTTTTTTTTTTTTAGATGATGCTATGATGGCAAGAAGCAGGGCAAGCAGTTAGACTTTTTGCTTTTAGTCCTTACCATTCTCCAAGACGTAAAGACATTCATTTTAATGAGGCTAAACCATGTGCAAGGCATCCTTTTAAACTATAGTACAGAGTTTTACGAAAAGGACACCCCATCACTTAAACTGGTTAATATCATCAAAGGGTCATCAAAAACAAATAATTTTTGGATAATGTTGTCATGCAATAAAATAATAATTCACAAATGACTCTGAGAGAGAAGGCATCTAGCAAAGACTTGTGAAACCAGCAGGGAAACCTGGCGTGCTGCAGTCCATGGGGTCACAAAGAGTCGGACATGACTTATAGACTGAATAAGAACAATGAAAACAGCAAGGGCGAGAAGCTGCAGTGAGGTAGACTGGACTGAGCTTTGTGTGTGTCCCTAGTTGAGAATCTGCTTAGACTTTAATCCCTAGGGAAAGGGATAAAAAAAAAAAAAAAAACACACACAAGGTTCCTTCTTAGACATCACTGAACAATCTTCCTATTCATTTAAACTTCTGCCATAAGAACCTAAGACAAGAAATTGTTCAAAGATAAGGAAAGTTCATGGCCACAGGAAGAAAACTTCTTAGACACGCCTATTCTTTGCTAACAGGTCTTTTTGAGTTAACTCTCTTTCGCCCCGTTCACTCTGCTGCCGACACAATCAGGCACTTTCTCTTTCGGTCACCTTTCAACAGCTGAGCTCTCATAAGTGTTTCAAAGGATATATGGAGAAACAGTTGAAAGCAGGCTTGCTCACGGCCCTGTCTTTATAGCTTCTGGCTCCAGAGAAGATAAGAAAACCCTGCCACTTCTTCATGTCAAATAACTTTATCAGAAGGAAGAAATGAGTGAATTATTCAGTCGCTTAGTGAATCATTGGCAGAGGAAGCAATAACTGACTTTTGGACCCTGCGGATCCTCTTCTTACGCCCCTTCACTTCACATCCACGAGACAGCCCTGTATGGAGTGCACAGCGAAATGATTAACCAGGATCCAATGATTCCAGTACGAGTTCCTCACAATCTACAGCTACTGACAGACAGTTCTGTGGGAGCCCTTAAAAATAATCTTGTTTATACTTGAGCCCTTACAAGAGAGTTGGTCATTTTTACTCTTTTATTTTTATCTCTATGGAAAAATTGGGAAGCTGTTTATACGGGGATGCTGCTGGTTGTCATGGAGGAAATGCAGTGACTCTGAGGAAAGCATATTACATTTTTAAGGAATAAGAACACATATAAAAATATTTTTTAAAGAGGGCAATGGGAAGCAGTTTTCTCATTTTGTTTTTACATCTTTTGCAATGCCTATGGGTGAGAAGCAAGAGTTTTCCTTTTTTTTTAAAGCAGTCACTTCTGTTTTAAAAAGCCCCTCCAGTTATGAACGTTGACTGTTTTCACAGAAGTAGCAGAGGCTAACTTGAAAGAAAACTAACTTCTATGTTGCATGAAGGGAGATGAAGTAGATAAGTCCTTATCGTTTAAGAATGGAAAAGTACTACCCTTGGGGTCAGTTATGTTCTTGCGAAATGTAAATCACTATGTAATCTTTTCCCTGGGACAGCCCCTCTTTGGGGTCATGAAAAATAACATTTACCGTAAGTGATCAGTTTGATCATCACCATTCAATAGCAACACTGTGTGGTTCTGAACCACACACTCTTTCTACAACAGGTGTACAGGAGATATACGAACCTCATTTTCCTCATCCAAACTGAAATCAGACATAGCAAAGCGGCTGCTGCTGCTGCTGCTAAGTCGCTTCAGTCGTGTCCGACTCTGTGCGACCCCATAGACGGCAGCCCACCAGGCTCCCCGGTCCCTGGGATTCTCCAGGCAAGAACACTGGAGGTGGGGTGCCATTGCCTTCTCTGTAGAAAAGCAGCAGAGGATGTCAAGTGACTGAACTCACCCAGAGGGAGAAAAGAAAAAAAACTGACACCATGAGGGGTTGGCTTTGAAGCGGTTGTTTCTTTATCAACCCAAGGGACACCCGGAATCTCTAGCATATCTCAACTAATCCAGGTTCTTGAAAAAAGTTCTGGATGTAATTCAGAAACAGCAAGCCCCCTGAGTGGAACATTTCCACAGCTGACTTGATTTGCTGGCTTGTGAGCCAGACTTTAAAAACGTCTCCTGGATAAGCTCCACTGTGGCCTCGTACAAAAAACAGTCGCTCTTCTTTCCGCCACCCACGCTCCTGGGTAATACAGTCAGGAGTGAACTAGGGATTTGTAAAGAAGAGACTGAGTCAACCTCCCCTTGTGAATTTAACCTCTAAATCAGATTTTGAGAAAAACTAAAGTGAGACAGAAACAAAAGTGCCAGGGCAGAATTCAGCCCTTTGCACAGTTTCTCTTTCAGTAACCCCTTCCTAGCAGGTTTGTTTACAACCAAGGAACAGCAGAGACAACAACAGAAAAAAATTATCTACCTTTGAGAGCTGTCTAAAAATGATAGAACGAGCCCATTGACAACGGCCGGCCAGTTAACAATAAGAGGTAAGTTATACGCGTATCAAAGGCTTCCCTGGTAGCTCAGATGGTTAAAAAAAAAAATCCGCCTGCAATGAGGGAGGCCTGGGTTTGATCCCTGGGTTGGGAAGATGCCCTGGAGAAGGGAATGGCTATGCACTCCAATATTCTGGTCTGGAGATTTCCATGGACAGAGGAGCCTGGCAGGCTACAGCCCATAGAGTTGCAAAGCGGTGGACATGACTGAGCGACTTTCACTTTCTTATGCATATCAGTGTGGAAAAATAACCAAGGCACTATTAAGTGGGAAAAGCAAGCTGCAGATTAGGGAGGAATTATTGAGTCCAGTTGTGGGGGAAAAAAATTCATATCAATGTTTAACTTTCTGAAAGAATAGGCATACACAGCTAACTGTTGTCACTCTAGTCCAGGACACCACCACCCAAGCGCTGAGGACTCTGTGTGCTGGATGATTCTTTGCTGTGGAGGCTGTCCTATGCATTGCAGAATGTTTTACAGCAATTCTGGACCCTCTGCCCTCTGCCCTAGCTGTGACAACCAATGTTTCCCATTGGCAACTGTCCCCTGGGAGGCAAAACTGTCCCTAGTGGAGGATCACTGCTCTGAGGAATGAAGATGGAGGAGAGACTTGACTTCTCATCTCTCCTCTTCTGAACCATTTACTTTTATTTTTTGTTTGCTTGTTTGATTTTTCCATGAACATATACTACTTCTGTAAGAAAAAAAAAAGTTGATTTTTGTTTTGTTTTGTTTTGTTGGAAGAAGGGAAGAAGTTTCCAAATTCACCTCACAGCTCATATAGAACCTGGAAGAAAAAATGAACTATATAACTAATAAAAATGCTCCATAAAGCTGTGCTGCCACTTTGATTTAGTAGCTTCATGTAGTACATTTAGTCTGAAGAGCTTAAGGCTCTGTTAAAAAAATTTTTTTTTCAGGAAACACATTCTAAAATTTTTATAGTAAAAAAAAAAAAATGACAGTAACAGAAACAGTTACAGAAAGTGGCAGCCAAAATCAAGCTATTTAATGAATGCAATCAGCATGGGTATGCAAGGTAGAAATTTATTTTCCGCAGCCTAGAGCCAGCCCTTGGAAAAACTGCGAGAAATGGGCAAGGTCTTCAATACCCTTCCATCCTCTCCTGCCACTGCCCTCAATTATCAATTCATTTATTTATGCAAATATGCAGGAGGACTATATTAGACTCTTCATTCTTTGGGGGTTGAGAAGCACCGACTGCTTGGGGATAAATTAAATTATGGTCTTATCTTTCCCGGTGACCTATGCACTTGAATATACTACTCAGAGACAGAAACGTTCTCCTGGGGCAGTTTCAGAGACCAGTGTCTCCTGGCAGGAGTTCCAGGAGGAAGAGAGCTGCCTGCCAAGTTGTACTACAAAGGCAGCCGCCTTGGTGAGATCGGGGCACGGCCGGGCTGCTCCCGGGAAGGGACGAGGGAAACCCAGGAGAGGGCGGCCATGCTGTTGACTCAGCAAAGAGAAACTCTGGAGGAGGATAGGGAACCTAAAAACTTTAAAAAGAGAAAAGTGAAAGTGTCCGGTCCAAAATGAGGGCAAACCCAAGCAACACACAAAACAAGGCGATGAGGGGGACGGGAAGAGAGGAGAGGCAAGAAGGCAGTCGACAATATGGAAGCCGGCATACGAGCGGGAAGGGTCTCAGGAAAACGAAGGCGGAAAAGGAAAGTGCCTCCCCGGCGGCGGAGCCGCGGACAGGAAGTTTACAAAGTGGACGTGGTTAGACCTGGCACGCTCCTTAAGACAAAGGCTATTATTCCCTTAAGCACAGAGCCAGTGGTGCTTGTCAGGGTGGGGTGGATGAATTACCATTCCTGAAAGTCAGAGACACGGAAAAGCAGGTTCTACTTTGGAAAAAAGGGCGGGGAAACCCACAAAAACTAGGATTCGTCTTCTTCAAGTCACCGCATTTTAACTTCACGGTGCTTATCCGTCATCCAGCCGTTCCTTTCACCAGTCTGCAGCCAAGACTTGAACTGCCATTTCCTGGTTCCGTGGGTGGGTAGGATAATGAGGGGTATTCTACCGCTTTGCTTCATTTCTGGCCTCCCTCCCTGTCTGAGGGTGTGGACTTTCTTTGCTCTGCTCCATAAAAGATACTGTCGCATAGAAGGCTGTCTGTGTGTGGCCCTGGAGCCCCTCCAGCCTGCGCCTTAATAGTAACAGCAGCCGCCAGAAAAGGCAGAAAATGGATCATAAACCTCACTGTCTCACTGTTAACGGCAGGACTAGCAGTGGCCACGGTGCTGACACTCTGCTTCTGAAACAGAAACAGAAAGAATGAATGCCCAGGACTTGACGTTTTCTTCCTTGTACCGCAAGTCGGTCACAATGTGGACTTAGGAAAAGATCAGGGTTCTTAATATTCGAAGAATCACAAAACCAAGAACTCTCCATTAAAAAGAGTCAACAAGACTTTTTATTCCTCCCTCATAATGTGATTTATGGCAGTGTTTAAACGGTTTACCTAAAATTGAAGCATCAAGAATTATGAATTTACAAACTGGAAGCTTTTATATAAACCACTTATAACCGTGGTGTCTGAGCTGAAAGAAATGGAATTCCTGAAGGCGTGTTCAATATTTCTAAGAGTTAAACAGAAATTGCAAGTTCACTTTCAATAAAGTTGCATGGGCTAATTGAAGTGTCAGGCACCTTTGATTCAGTGTGGAACTATATTAATGTAATGTGGCAACACTGGTTATCTCTTGCTGATCAGAATTTCTGTTACAGAGACAAGGAGAGAGAAAGGAGAAAACAGCGAGGGAGGGAGGGAGAAGGGAGAGAGACAAGAAGAACAGAGCAGAATTTCGTTCTAGACTTGCATCAGTCCTTGTTAAATTGGGTGATGTTTAATCTCAACAGCCCTCAGTTTTCTTGTCTGTAAAAACAGCATAATTCTATATCATGCCCCTATTAGTGTTGAGAATAATCCATGTAAGCATTCAGGTTACTTAGACTGGAATCACCAGTCTTTCTTGGGTGCTTACTACATCCTTGATACAATTCTAGGTGTTTTCCCTTTATTCAACACATTATGAAGTTACCACAATTATTATCCCCCTTTTTAGATAGGGACTTGAGACACAGAACAGTTTTTTAAAAACTTATCTAAGACCACACAGCTAATGAACTGGGGTCTTAAAGCAATCTGGTTAAAAGTCCATGGTTCTTCATTACAAATCCACACTTTGCTTCATAACCTTTATATGTATTTAAACCTAATGTGCAATGATTTCTAGCACCATTATTCTATGTCTTTGTTATTAAAAATGAGAAAAAGATATTGCTATCAAAAAAGTGTTTAGTAGACAACATTCTTCAGAGCTCAAGATCTGTGTTGATTAATAAAGCAATCTGGTTAAAAGTCCATGGTTCTTCATTACAAATCCACACTTTGCTTCATAACCTTTATATGTATTTAAACCTAATGTGCAATGATTTCTAGCACCATTATTCTATGTCTTTGTTATTAAAAATGAGAAAAAGATATTGCTATCAAAAAAGTGTTTAGTAGACAACATTCTTCAGAGCTCAAGATCTGTGTTGATTAAAATGATTAGTAATCATTGCTCCATAATGAGGAGCTTGACATTTTATGGTCAGTCATTAGTTTAGTCACCAGAATGACTTTGATATAGAGTGACCCTCCCATCATTCACTCCTTTTTCCAGGCATTCATTCATTTACCAACCACATGTAAGGCACTCTACAATATGCTGCTATTTTAACAGATTCAAATATAGTATTATTTTGAGTGTACCTATAATACATGTTTTTATGCTCATTAAATATAAAATATACTTTTAGATTAGTAAGCAGATGCTCTGAAATCACAAACCCTTTTCTTGATCCACTTTCCTCTTTGTATTACTTAATTTTTACTTTATTTATGTACAATTACCTACAAAAATGTATATTGTCACCCTGCTCCTTTAACTTATATGCAGAGTACATCATGCAAAATGCCAGGCTGGATGAAGCACAAGCTGGAATCAAGATTGTCAGGAGAAATGGCACCAACCTTATGGCAGAAAGAAAAGAGGAACTAAAAAGCCTCTTGATGAAAATGAAAGAGGANGCAGAGTACATCATGCAAAATGCCAGGCTGGATGAAGCACAAGCTGGAATCAAGATTGTCAGGAGAAATGGCACCAACCTTATGGCAGAAAGAAAAGAGGAACTAAAAATCCTCTTGATGAAAATGAAAGAGGAGAATGAAAAAGCTGGTTTAAAACTCAACTCAACATTCAAAAAACAAAGATTATGGCATCCAATTCCATCACTTCATGGCAAATAGATGAGGAAACAATGGAAACTGTGGCAAACTATTTTCTTGGACTCCATAATCACTGCAGATGGTGACTGCAGCCATGAAATTGAAAGATACTTGCTCCTTGGAAAAAAAGCTATGACAAACCTAGTCAGCATGTTGAAAGTCAGACATTATTTTGCCAACAAAGGTCCATCTAGTCAAAGCTATGTTTTTTTCAGTAGTCATGTATGGATGTGACAGTTGGACCATAAAGAAGGCTGAGCTCCAATGAATTGATGCTTTGAACTATGGTGTTAGAGAAGACTCGAGAGTCCCACGACTGCAAGGAGATCAAACCAGGCCATCCTAAAAGAAATCAGTCCTGAATATTCATTGGAAGGACTGATGCTGAAGCTGAAGTTCCAATACTTTGGCTACTTGATGTAAAGAACTGACTCATAAGAAATAAGACCCTGATGCTGGGAAAGATTGAAGGCAGGAGGAGAAGGGGGCAACAGAGAGCGAGNCTAAAAGAAATCAGTCCTGAATATTCATTGGAAGGACTGATGCTGAAGCTGAAGTTCCAATACTTTGGCTACTTGATGTAAAGAACTGACTCATAAGAAATAAGACCCTGATGCTGGGAAAGATTGAAGGCAGGAGGAGAAGGGGGCAACAGAGAGCGAGATGGATGGCATCACTGACTCAATGGACATGAGTCCGAGCAAACTCCAGGAGCTGGTGATGGACAGGGAAGCCTGTCATGCTGCAGTCCACGGGGTCGCCAAGAGTCAGACACGACTGAGTGCAGAACCGAACTGAACATACAAAAAATGCATTTTTCAAATATATACAAGGTCACATGATTCTTCAGAGAAAATGTAATCTGAATTGAATAAGTGTAATAATAAATAAAAAGAAGGAAAAATAACCCCTAAATAATCCTTACATACTATGGATCTTAGTACAAAAAATATATACGGCACATGATAATCCATCTCCCTTGTCCTGATAGGCAGTCCTTACAAAACCAATTTGTAAAAAGTTTAAAAATAAAAAGCTTCTTCTAACTACAACCAACTAGAATGCAATTAGCTATTCAGTTCAGTTCAGTCGCTCAGTCGTGTCCGACTCTTTGCAACCCCATGAATCACAGCACGCCAGGCCTCCCTGTCCATCACCAACTCCCAGAGTTCACTCAGACTCATGTCCATTGAGTCAGTGATGCCATCCAGCCATCTCATCCTCTGTCGTCCCCTGCTCCTCCTGCCCCCAATCTCTCCCAGCAACAGAGTCTTTTCCAATGAGTCAACTCTTCGCATGAGGTGGCCAAAGTATTAGAGTTTCAGCTTTAGCATCATTCCTTCCAAAGAAATCCCAGGGCTGATCTCCTTCAGAATGGACTGGTTGGATCTCCTTGCAGTCCAAGGGACTCTCAAGAGTCTTCTGGTCTATTCCTGACTGTCCAAAAGCAGGTTTTTCAGTTTATGGACTAACCATACTCGTTGTTCTACCATTTTCTCATTTTATGCTTCCCTGCTTCTCTTTTTTAGCTTTGTACCTATTCATTAACATGTGAAGATAAGAGGCTCAAAGTAGATATTGCAGGTAGAACACAATGAAGCACTTGGGTCCCTCATTAGTAGCTCTCACGGGGCTTTAATGAGAGAAGAGAGACACTACAATGAGCTATATTAGGTCTCATCTATCAAAATAAAATATCCTCCTTTCAATAGTTCGACATCTTTACCTAGAAATGTTCTCCAGTTCAGTTCAGTTCAGTTGCTCAGTTATGTCCGACTCTTTGTGACGCCATGGACTGAAGCACGCTAGGCCTCCCTGTCCATCACCAACTCCCAAAGTTGACTCAAACGCATGTCCATTGAGTCGATGATGTGATCCAACCATCTCATCCTCTGTCGTCCCCTTCTCCTCCTGCCCCCAATCCCTCCCAGCATCAGGGTCTTTTCCAATGAGTCAGCTCTTCGCATGAGGTGGCCAAAATACTGGAGTTTCAGCTTCAACACATTCCTTCCAGTGAACACCCAGGACTGATTTCCTTTAGGATGGACTGGCTGGATCTCCTTGCAGTCCGAGGGACTCTCAAGAGTCTTCTCCAACACCACAGTTCAAAAGCATCAATTCTTCAGCCTCAGCTTTCTTTGAGATCAAGAATTCCTACCTCCAAACTTAACAGGTGNTAGATGTGTATAAGAGACAGACACCCAGGACTGATTTCCTTTAGGATGGACTGGCTGGATCTCCTTGCAGTCCGAGGGACTCTCAAGAGTCTTCTCCAACACCACAGTTCAAAAGCATCAATTCTTCAGCCTCAGCTTTCTTTGAGATCAAGAATTCCTACCTCCAAACTTAACAGGTGATATTATAAAACTAGAGCTACAAGAAGGTTAGGTGACCTGCTCTAGGACACCCAGTTAGACAACATCACAGTCAAGATGAGAAACTAGGATTTGTCAATCCTCTTCCTAATTTTCATCCAAACTCATGTCTTCCCAGTATATTCTTCTTCTTCAGCATTTCATAGTAGTAAGGAATTGAGTGAATTCAACTTTTAAAATTCCATTAATAATTACAATAAAATTAGCTTATTTGAGAACAGTTTTGATTCTTTCTTTCTGGATAAACCAGTGTTTATCAATCTGTTGTACATCAGGTCCTTCCAAATCATTTAAACAAAGAATATAGATTGAACAGAATGGATGCCAAAAGTTCACTTTCTCCAAGAGCATTTAGTTTAGAGGTAAACACTTGAATGTTTTTGAGATGGCATATGAAATAGAAAAGACAGGAAAGAAAAAAGGGAAAAAGAAGAGATGGAGATGCTAATGTTTTTACTTCAAGGACATGATAGTTTAATAGTATCATTGAGGGGCTTCTGTGGTAGCTCACAGGTAAAGAATCCACCTGCCAGTGCAAGAGACATGGGTTTCTTCCCTGATCCAGAACGATCCCTTATGCCTCAGAGCAACTAGCCCGTGCGCCATAGCTATTGAGACTGTGCCCTAGAGACCAGGAGCCGCAAATACTACTGAGTCCATGTGCAGCAACTACTGAAGCCTGCATGCCCCAAAGCCCTTCCTCTGCAGCAAGAGAAGCTACCACAGTGAGAAGCCCAAGCACCACAGCTAGAGAGTAGCCCCCAGCCCACGACGGGAGAAAAGCCTGCGCTACAGTGAAGACCCAGCACAGCACAAATCAATAATTCTAAAACATAACAGTATCATTGAAAATGGTTTTTGTTGTAGACTCTTAGTGATTGTTAGAATATCTAATGGTAGATACCTATGGCCTCTGTGTGTAAGTGTCTAAAGTATATATTAATAGATTGCAAGAGCAAATACCCTAAAATTGATACATTCATAAACTATTATTTATATGCACAATCAGCTCCAAAAATGAAATTTCTTTCCCAGAGTTTGCCCATTGATGGATTTCTGCTTTACAGAATATAATAATTCAGTATTTTAAAAATTGTCTGCAAAATTCAAGGCAGGTAAATGAGTATTGTAATTTAATGCAATTAGTGTTTAGAACCATACAATAAAATACATACCATATCCATATATTATCTAAGATTTTGATGGTAATACTTTCTTAAACATTTTTCTCCTTTTATCCGCAAACTGCATCTGTTTGTTCATTTTAAAATGGTATTATTCAATTCACTAAATTTTTACTTATAAAATCTCTAAACTTGTCTTCAGTTGTCAGTTTAATTGACAAACATTCCTTCAAACATTGCACCACTAAGAATTAAAAGCAACTCTTTTTATATACCTTAAAAATATGAATAAAAAATGGAACAAAAGATATGCTTCATTCATATGGATAATGTTAAACTAATTGTATTTTCTAAAATTAAATTTTAATATCTCATAAGAAGCCAAGGATATTTAGGGTACTTTTTAAATTTTTCTTCTTTTAAATATTTTTGTAGCATTGCTTTTAAAGATGCACCATTCTGTTTGTTAAGTACGTTTGTTTTTCTTCATTTATTAGGCTATCCGAAAACATGCATATAAGCTAGCTAGTCATTTTCAACAAAAGAAAAATAAGTGGAGAAATAATTACGATAACACTACCAGTAGAGTTCAGTTGCTCAGTCGTGTCCGACTCTTTGCTACCCCATGAATCGCAGCACGCCAGGCCTCCCCATTCATCACCATCTCTCGGAGTTCACTCAGACTCACGTCCATTGAGTCAGTGATGCCATGCAGCCATCTCATCCTTGGTCGTCCCCTTCTCCTCCTGCCCCCAATCCCTCCCAGCATCAGAGTCTTTTCCAGTGAGTCAACTCTTCTCATGAGGTGGCCGTGGAGTTCCAGCTTTAGCGTCATTCCTTCCAAAGAAATCCCAGGGTTGATCTCCTTCAGAATGGACTGATTGGATCTCCTTGCAGTCCAAGGGACTCTCAAGAGTCTTCTCCAACACCACAATTCAAAAGCATCAATTCTTCAGCACTCAGCCTTCATAGTCCAACTCTCACATCCATACATGACCACTGGAAAAACCATAGCCTTGACTAGATGGACTTTAGTCAGCAAAGTAATGTCTCTGCTTTTGAATATGCTATCTAGGTTGGTCATAACTTTTTTCCCAAGGAGTAAGCGTCTTTTAATTTCATGGCTGCAGTCACCATCTGCAGTGATTTTGGAGTCCCAAAAAATAAAGTCTGACACTGTTTCCACTGTTTCCCCATCTATTTCCCATGAAATGATGGGACCAGATGCCATGATCTTCATTTTCTGAATGTTGAGCTTTCAGCCAACTTTTTCACTCTCCACTTTCACTTTCATCAAGAGGCTTTTTAGTTCCTCTTCACTTTCTGCCATAAGAATGGTGTCATCTGCATATCTGAGGTGATTGATATTTCTCCTGGCAATCTTGATTCCAGCTTGTGTTTCTTCCAGTGCAGCGTTTCTCATGATGTACTCTGCATATAAGTTAAATAAGCAGGGTGACAATATACAGCCTTGACATCCTTTTCCTATTTGGAACCAGTCTGTTGTTCCACGTCCAGTGGAACAATTTTTTTAAGTAAAGTAAGTGTCTAAATATTTGAATTTTAGTCTCAGACAAAATTTCAAAGAGTAATATTTACATAGTTTATTAAGTTATATTTCTGGGGACATTCATGTTGTTATTATTATTATTATTGCATTTTGACTATGGCATGCCTTTATAGGGAGCAACAACAACCAAGAAAAGTTATAATAAGTACTTAACCAATTCCCAACCACTCTACTGAGGGCTTTTTACTTGTTTATTTTCACAGTTCTATGAGGTAGCTGTTTTTATTATTCTCGTGTTACAGAAGAATAAAAGGTTTACAAGTTAAACAACTTGCCCCACAGCTCATATTTAATAAGTGGCTGAGCTGAAATTTGAAGCAAGTTCTGGCTCTGAGCTCCTTCTGCAGATAACAGGCACTTTGTTACTTGGCAACACAATATATAAGTTTACTTACAGAGTAACTTTATAAAATCTATCTAAAGGTCAAAATTCTTCAGACTTGTGTACCCATGCAAGAAAACAGAAAAGGTCATTCTCTGGATAACTGAAGAAAAAGCTTCTTTTAACCTAAATTGACTAGCTTATTTGATAAGACTTTCCATATATTAATTCAGTTGCCCTCTTTGCAACATAATCTTTGAAATGAAGAACTGGGTTGGGGAATAGGATTCTCTGTGCATGAGGCTAAGAAAAATGGATTGAATTGATTGAGTCAATGAAATAATTTTTTAGTTAATTACATTGAATATTTGGAGTTTAAGTGGTCAAAAATAAATTTATAACCAGTATTTTTCTGATTCTCATAAATAGCCTTCAACCCCACACACATAGTAATTCTGGGTATCTGTCACAATCTTCATCTTTACCAAACATCAAAAATCTCTCCCTCTCTCTCAAAATCTCCAACCTTCTTTTGCATTTCTCTATATTTATTTATAATCAC
The DNA here is from genome assembly GCA_006410675.1 of Oreotragus oreotragus. Classification (NCBI taxonomy): domain Eukaryota; kingdom Metazoa; phylum Chordata; class Mammalia; order Artiodactyla; family Bovidae; genus Oreotragus; species Oreotragus oreotragus. The sequence continues at coordinate 104,970 of SJYX01022736.1, forward strand.
TGTTTGTAAGTTAGGGGAAACAACCAATTCTCTATCAATGCTTTACATATGAGATAACCCAACTGTTCTGCATTACAATAATTAGAAGTCAGAGACATAAGGAGGAGAGAGAAAGGTCACACATGATGTGGACACAGACCAGATAAAATTAACGTCATTTAAGACCAACAAAGACTTCCCAGGCGAATGCATACCACGGAATCTTTATTGCTTCATTCCTGTGGTGGCAGGATTCCCAAGCTTCAGTATAAGTCAGGGATGTATGAAATCAGAGATGGTACAAAAATGGAAATCCAAAGCAAATCTACAAAATCTGAGGAATAGCCTTGCCCTTTCTATTTCCTCTGGGAACAAAGGACACAGTAAATAAACTTTGTCTAGATGCTAAGGGGCGAGATGTTCCCAAGAGCACGCTGGAGCTACCATCTCTTTCTAGAATAATTCATCCTAAAATAAATAAGTTATGGAGTCTTTAAAAAGAGGCAAAATAAAACACTACGAGCTTTATGCCTTGAGAAGCAAAGATGGCCAATTAATAACAAAAAGGCAAAAACAGTTATTCTAAATATAGTAAGTGTCACTGGCAAAGCTCATTAACAATTTCCGGGAAATAAAAATATACTCTGGGTAATAAAATAAAGTCTAAACTTTTTTGTCTTCTATGTTTAGTGACAATTACTCACAGTGGGGTGTGTGCAGAGGTCTCACACCCAGCCCTTCAGATGAGCATTCCTGGTATGAAACAGCGGCGCCCGTACCTCAGGGAGTGGGCCGTGTACTTGCTCTGAGAATGGATCCTCTGTTCAAGATGGCGTTGATAAGTGGCTCCTGGAGTCGAGATGGAGTTGGCGTCCACTTGCCCAGCAGACATCACACCGTGTGCAGAGATGCCGTGGCTCCCACTGCAATCTGGAGCGTAAGAAGTGCAGCTGCACTGAGGGGGTTACTCCGCCCCCTCACCCCCTCCTCCAGGCTGGCTGCAGACAATTGGATAAAGAATTCACCTGTCCACGTATGCTCTGAAGCAGGTGTCCTCAGTCTCTGGGCCACAGATCAATACCTCCTGTCAGATTAGCAGCAGCATTGGATTAGAAACAAAATGCACAGTAAATGTAACGTGCTTGACTCATCCCAAAACCATCCTCCCTACTCCTGGTTCTTGGAAAAACGGTCTTCCATGAAACTGGTCCCTGTGCCATAAAGGTTGGGGACTGCTGCTCTAGAGTGAGCTCACACCTCTCCATTCTCTAATCAGACAGAGAAAAAAACTTTGCTTCTGAGCCAGACTCCATCTTGTTCAACTGGCTCCAATGACACATGAGCAGAAGGACCTTTGTATGCCAAGTCACACTGAACCCTTAACCAAAAAAACAAAATAATTATTAAGAGCGTTACAGCTTTAGAAAACTGCTTCAGGCTATTTCTTCCTGCTAACTGTTTGGACAAACATTTTTTTCTTTTTTATTTAATACATTTCAAAGTAAAGATTGTCCATGGCAAAATGGAGCAGGACGCTATGGTCCTTGCCCTTCCGTGTCCTTGCCTGCCCTTTGTCTGTGGAAAACTTCAGTCAAAGGATAAGTGTACTCAGAGAAATGAGAACATGCAAAAACAAAGGAAAACAGTCCCAGGGAGACCAAATAATAATAATGTAGTCATTAAGTATAGTCAAGGACCTTTAGTTCCTTCTCAAGGGCCGTAGATAATATTCTGAGCCATCTCCTGTGAGCTGTCTTAAAGATACTGAAACCCCCACCAGGTGGAAGAAATAAACTACATGATGACCAGGCTGCAGCCGTGACTTAAAATGCCACAATTCCGAGAACTGGCTGCAAAGAAATGGAACCAAACTGACCCTAGAACTGAAGATTCAGTTCAGTTCAGTCACTCTGCTAAGTCACTTCAGTCGTGTCCACCTCTGTGCGACCCCATAGACAGCAGCCCACCAGGCTCCCCCGTCCCTGGGATCCTCCAGGCAAGAACACTGGAGTGGGTTGCCATTTCCTTCTCCAACGCATGAGAGTGAAATGTGAAAGTGAGGTCGCTCAGTCGTGTCCGACTCCTAGCGACCTCATGGACTGCAGCCCACCAGGCTCCTCCGTCCACGGGATTCTCCAGGCAAGAACACTGGAGTGGGCTGCCACTGCCTTCTCCCTCAGTCACTTCAGTCGTGTCCAGCTCTTTGCGACCCCATGGACTGCAGCAGGCCAGGCCTCTCCATCACCAACTCCCAGAGTCCACTCAAACTCATGTCCATTGAGTAGGTGATGCCATCTAACCATCTCATCCTCTGTCATCCCATTCTCCTCCTGCCCTCAATCTTTCCCAGCATCAGGGTCTTTTCCAATGAGTCAGTCCTTCACATCAGGTGCCCAAAGTATTGGAATTTCAGCTTCAATATCAGTCCTTCCAGTGAATATTCAGGACTGATTTCCTTTAGGATGGATTGGTTGGATCTCCTTGCAGTCCAGGGGACTCTCAAGAGTCTTCTCCAACACCACAGTTCAAAAGCATCGATTCTTCAGCACTCAGCTTTCTTTATAGTCCAACTCTCACATCCATACAGAAGATTAACTGAACCTAAAACAACCAAGATGATGCTGGTCAAATCACCGATGACCAATCTGAAGATGACTGTCAGAGATGATTGTGCTATTTCTGCACGTAGCCCCCTCAGCCTACAAAAGCTCTTGCCCCATGATTGTCAGTGGGAGGAGTCAGTCTTTGGACAGACATCCTGCCCTCCCCACTACCCCCCACCCCACCAGTCCCAGTGTCTGAAAGAAAACAAACTTTCTTTTCCACAACCTGGCCTCTTTAATGGCTTTTGAGCAGCAAGCAACCAGACCTCCACCTTTTGGTAACAATAGAACCTGGTTTTTAAATTTTGAGTTTTTCATGTAAATCAGGAAACTTGATGCTTAGGGGGGAATATTCTTCTCTTTGCTTTATCTTCACAGCCATTCACGGGCTATCCTCCTATCGCAAACACACATATCTGTTACTTTGGAGAGCAAGGTGTAGCTGATGTTAAGATTCTCTCTGCACGAAGCCAGTTGCTGTGGTAATGAGTTGAGTGACCTGTGGGCCAAGAAGATGTGAAGTGAGGCACAAGAAGGGTCCACACAACCCCTTGCATCACCATGACCCCCCTGCATCACTCAGATCCACTCGGACTTTCCACTGAAACGGGCCTGTCAAAGAACCTTTAAGGTGTGACCTGACTACAATCCCTCCCACAGACCTAGCACAGTAAAGACACAGGAGGGAGAGGGAAGCAAGTTTCAGTAGCCACTACTCCACACCTGACCCCTCCTCCAGCACTCATCCCAAACTGCCATCACTCTTGGCTACCCTTGTGGTAGGTTTCAATCGCTTGCCTGGTGGAGCAGCCCTTCATCCCTAAAAGAATCTAGTACCAAGTTGCTTCATCCTTGTTGGGTATTTATAATTATTGCTGGTCATGCAGGCATCCAGACATCTCACTGAGTTTCCTGGGCTCCAGGCACACTTTCTCCTGCCTCTACTGAGGAGCAGCAACTGTAACTCCTCATGGTAATGAATATGTAACTGCTTCCTTTGCCTTATGAAATATCCAAAATGACCAGGCAGTGGCCACAGTTTCAAATTCTGGGCTGTGCTTGTTGTACCATCTGGGATAAGCGCTCCTGGGATAACCAAGACCTCTGATCCAATAGAGCCACAAATTGGCAAGGACAGGAAACACGAATTCTGCAAATGGGTCAGTGGGAAGGATTCCTGAACCTGTGTATTCTGTTGCAGATGAAGAAACACATACCTCAACCCAAGGACAGCACCCTGATCCTGTACAATGCGTTCTCAAATTGGTGTCTTTGATGATTCTTCAGTGAGTCATTTTTTCCCTCTATTAGGCCGACTGCTCCCAGACCATGTTTGTACATGATCCAGGGGGTCCCAAGTTCATTTACCCAGTGTTGCATTTCCTTGCCAAAAACAAAAGGGGGTTCTTTGATCTGAAGCACTGTGGTGAAAAACCAGTGCTGGCAAGTTAAGCAATCTGAAAGCCCTCAGATGGTAGATCTGGAAGAGACACTGCAGGCATGGAAGGCAAATCCAAGTCCAGCGTTGACATCAGTTCTAGTAAAGAAGAAATATTGTCCCTGCCAAAGTGGAGTGTTCAAAGTCGCCAAAGTGGAGGGTTCAAAGTCGCCAAAGTGCAACCAAGGGGCCAGCTGGCCTCTTCCAGTCTCTGCTGTCGACAGGCTGGACCATGAGGGGCTGGGCATTGAGTAACTAGTTCAGCCTGGGCCCATGAATAGCCCCCATACCAGCCACGAGGGCCCTGCTATCCATAGGCCTCTTGAATGAGAACTCTGTAGCCGAGGACGGAGGCCACTTAACCTACATTGGCTGAGTCTTCATATCCAGCTGGTTATTCAAGACCCTTAGTGTTGATGCTCTCTGAGGGCATTACCTTAACACACAAAGATCCACGTTTTGTGCCCATCCCCGATTATCCAACAATGTGCCCTTCCTCCAGATGTCCTCATCTCCAATGTTCCACTTTTTCTCCTTCCAAACCCCTGACCAACTAGCCAAGCTATTCACCACAACCCAAGAGTACATATACATCCTATAGTTCCATAACATATGAATAATCCAGGGCCTGCATTTCTGTCCACTGGGAGGAGTTCCCTCCCTTACTGCCCTTTGAGGCCACCCTGAAGCTGTAAGAGGACGGCTAGTCCGTGGTTAGCACCAAGATTCTGAGCCAGGAGACTCTCTCAGCTCAAGGTCACCTGTGTTCCTCATCACCGGGCTCCCTCCAGGCCAACCAGCAGGAAAATATGGAGTCCTTCTCGGACATGAGACTTCACCAGCTTCTTCTTCTGCCACATCTTTCCCGATTTCAGGTAGAGAAAATTCTCTCCTTTTAAGTGCTCATGTGATTAGAATGAGCCCACCTGGGTGGTTCTGCATAATCCTCCTGTTTGAAGGTCTGTAGCCTGAATTCCATCTGTAAAGTCACTTTTTGCCACATAACATAACATAGTCACAGGTTCTGGGGAATAGATATGTCGGGCAGGGGCATACAGTACCTGCCACAGGGACTATTCTAGCAGGTTTGGATAAGGAGCTGAGTAGGATACGAGTGTACTTAGAGCTGGTAGGTGGAGCCACAGAAGCTGGAAGCTCTGAAGTTTCCTGTGATGGCCCCTGTTTTCCCAACAGCTGGGAAACAAGGACAGGAGGCAGGGTAGAGCTTAGGGTTGAAGGTGTTGGAGGTTTGAGAAGAAAGGAAGCATGAAATAAGAGTGGGAAAATGACTGTACTTCATGTGTCATTTCCAGGCAAAATGAAGGATTCAGCTGATGCTCATGGCCAAGAATTTAAAGAGAGACGAGTCAGCCCAGGAGTTGTTGAGCCTGAGAGCAGTAGAATTGAAAAGAAAACAAAAGAAAAAGAGAGATGATAAACTCAATGACTTAATGAAAATGTAGGGAAAGGGAAAGGAAGGAACCCTATTTAGGGAGTAGGTAGCATTTGATTTTAAAAAAGACACATTTCAGAGAAATAAGGAAGTCAGAGGTTCAGGAGAACTAATTTGGTGGGGATAAGGGGGCTTGGGCTTCCCAGGGGGCATGTAGTGGTAAAGAACCTGCCTGCCGATGCTAAGAGACACAGGTTTGATCCCTGGGTTGGGAAGATTCCCTGGAGAAGGAAACAGCAACCCACTCAAGTATTCTTGCCTGGAGAATCCCACAGACAGAGGAGACTGGCAGGCTTACAGTCCATAGGGTCACAAAGAGTCAGACACGACTGAATTGACTTAGCACATACATGAGGGGAGTTCAATAAATTCTATATTTGACAGTTTGTGTTTGATGGAATGGTGAGGGCACCTGTCAGCCAAGAAGAGATGTAGACTTGCAGACTGAGAGTGGTCAGCTCAGATACACAAAGTGGGGAATCTTTGAGGAGCTGAGAGCTGTAGCTGTGAGAAGAGCTACATTTTCTAATCATCTCATCATAGGGGTTGCACAGAGTCGTACACGACTGAAGCGACTTAGCAGCAGCAGCATCATAGGATTGCTATAATGATTATAGATAATGTTCTATAGATAATAGATAATAATAATGGATAATGCTCTATCCATAGCATCTTGCATACAGTAAGTATTCAGTAAGCATTAACTCAATGTTATTTTCATTATTATTATAAAATGGTAGTGCTAGAATGAAAACCCAGTTCTTTCTGACTCCAAATGCTATTTCTCACCTAAATGCTACATTTATGTTAAAGATAAACAAGCTACAGAACTCATTTCACATGGATTATCCCTCTTTTATTTGCTTTTTATTTTACTTTTAACCAGATATTTGTTTAAAGGGCAATAGACATGTTAGTGATAATGCCAAAGGGACTAATTAAAATTCTGTAAACCCAATCAATATTTATTTATGGGTATATAGACATATATACATATAGATGTATATAATGATGTATGCTAACAAGTTGAAATAATCAAATATCATTTCTAACCCCAGGGTATTTTGGGCTTTCATGGCAGTCTTTGTTCGGCATGAAAATATTAGCAATGTCAATTTGACAGATTCAAGAGTCTGAGATCTCTGTTCCAGAAGCCATTTTAATTTTTCCTCAGAAACCACGTGAAGTACATTCATAGGCAATGCCTCGACTGGAGGATTCATACAAATTGTGCTTTCTGTGGTCTTCTTATGAAATGTCATGAGCAGCAAAACACTTGTATTTTGAATGTCTCTGGCTAGGTACTAACCACGGGGCCATTATTCATAAAAGGCATGGAACTGCAAATTTGTGATGCCCAGGCCAGCTGTAACATCACAATTCAAAGCACCCTGAGCTGGCGTAGCTTTGGCTCCTTCCCCATGGGGCTCAGCATCTGGCTCCCATCAAGACAGCCAGCACGCTTCTTCAGGGCCTGCTGCCATTCCACTCGCTGGCTCTTCTCTATTTCTGCAAAGATGCCCACCAGTCCAGGACTTCCTAAACCCATCAGCTTCTGTACTCATGTGTCTTTTCCCCCAAGCCTTGCTAGAGGCAGATGCTTGCCTGATTTCCCTGACATACATCTTTTGGTTTAACACAGAGGTATTGTTTCAAACTTGCTAATGTGTGTGAAACACACGGAGTTCCACATGCTTGCCAAACATTACGAATTGCTTCATCCTAGTAAATTTAAAGCAAGGCCTCTGAGGCAACTCCCTTCTTAAGTGAGTTCTAGAAGATGCTGTCCGGGGAAGGCAATGGCACCCCACCCCAGTACTCTTGCCTGGAAAATCCAATGGACGGAGTAGCCTGGTGGGCTGCAGTCCATGGGGTCGCTAACAGTCGGACAGACTGAGCGACTTCACTTTCACTTTTCTCTTTCATGCATTGGAGAAGGAAATGGCAATCCACTCCAGTATTCTTGCCTGGAGAATCCCAGGGATGGGGGAGCCTGGTGGGCTGCCGTCTATGGGGTCACACAGAGTCGGACACGACTGAAGTGACTTAGCAGCAGCAGCAGAAGATGCTGTCATTCCTTTGTGCACATTTTAGAAACTTCATTCAATCAGGTCAAGAATTTATATCATTAACAAGGGAAGTCCCTGGAGGGACTTCTCTGGCAGACCAGGGGTTAAGACTTTGCCTTCCAGTGCAGGGGATGCAGTTTTAATCTCTGAGGAGTTAAGATCCCATGTGCCTCAGGGCCAAAGAAAACAGAAGCAGTGTTGTAACAAATTCAATAAAGACTTTCAAAAAATGGTACACATCAAAAAAAAATTTTGTTTTTAAAGGGAGTCTTTTTCATCATTTTTAATCTATAAAGGATGATGAGGATATGATGATGACAGTGAATAGAGAAAAGTGTCTAAATGAACAGCCCCATCACCTCAATATTTTAAAATCTCACAATACTATTCGTTTTTTCTTTCCTAAGAAGTAATGCTTTCATTTCCCTGGTGAGTGTGTGGTGTGTGTATATGAGTGTGTTTGTGTGGTATGTGTGTACAAGTGTGGTCTGTGTGTGCTGCATGTATATATGTGCGAGTGTGGTGTGTGTGTGTGCAGGTGTGATCATGACCTAAACTCTTCCAATACTCTCACATATCTTTATCTCCCCACCCATACAAACCTAATTTCTAGAAAGAACTAAAATCATAGGGATTAAAGTGAAAATGCAAATTAAAATCCATAATATTTACAACACATATTTAAAATGCTTTATGGTTTAAAAGACAATAAATATAGTATCTGGTTTATGCCTGACCACCATCCTGAGTAGGGCACTATCGTCATTTTTCAGCTGATAAAACTGCAGCTCGTGAGGATAAAAAGCTTGCCCACTGTCACCTACATGGGATTATGTAGCACAGTGAGCAATAATATTAAACCACTTTTGACCAAAAATTACAATTTTACCTGGTTCAAACTAATAAGTAATAAGCAGGACTCTAGTCCAAAGCTTTTCCTCACATATCCCAATGCCTGGACTCTTAGTTTATGTGATTTTAAAAATACTATTACAATGAAAATGGTTAGATCCTTTCTGTAAAGCACTTGAAAATTGTATTGCTGGCTACTTGTTATGCCTTGGCCTTAAGATGAACTTGATTATGCGCTCATAAGTTAAGAAGCTTACACACTCACCAGAATAAGCAGTAAGGAAAAAGCAAGTAAAATATCATAGACGTTTGTAGGTTTCATTTGGAAACAGAAATTTCATGACTTACTGTTTCATAGGAATAACAACTAAACAAATAATGATATTTAAGCCATTAGATCTATGAGTGGAATATATATAATGTTTAGGAAAGACAGTTGCTGAGTTTCTAAAAATTGGGTTTATTAATTCCTGTTATGTAGATCTTCCAATATCTACCATTTACACCGTTAGTAGTAAACACTAGGGGAAAAAAAGTTATTTTAACTTAAATTCCTAAGGTAGTCCATTGCTCTGTAACAATATTGCTAAAGCCCTTGTTTATTCATGTATTAGCTGGGAAAACAGGTACATACACAAACTGGAAAAAGGAAATAAAAATTTGTAAATGAGGAGAATAAATATGTTAAGGCACGTATTTACTCAATATAGCCTGGGTTACAGTGATAATGGTTAATTTCAGCTCAGGTTATACCATCACTATTTCTGGAAGACAAGAACAGTATCTTTAGATGCTGTGAGGTAACGTGTCTGTGTAAGTTGCTTCAGTTATGTCCGACTCTTTGTGACCCCACAGACTGTAGCCCAACCAAGCTCTTCTGTCCACGGAATTCTCTAGGTGAGGATACTGGAGCTGGTGGCCATGCCCTCCTCCAGGGGATCTTCCAGAGCCAGGGATGGCACCCTGGGCTCCTGCACTGCAGGCAGATTCTTTACCGTCCGAGCAACCGGCGAAGCACTGCAGGGTAATAGCTGTAGGTAAAACGCTGCATCATAAGTAGTGTTATTCTCATTTCACATAAAAAATGAGCATTTATCACTCTTTTAAAGGGAACAATTAGATAATCAGTTCTAACAATGAAAAAAGAGATAGACCTCAGTGGAATTCTAAGATTACTTTTATTCAGTGGAATTCTAAAATCTTACGTCCCTGATGTTAAACATTGATAACAAAGTTAGCAACTCGCTAGGCTATCCTCACTCTCATTTTGCAAAGGACATGAGTAACCACTAGAATGCAAACCAAGGGATTTTTTTTTTTATCAGTTTAAAATTTTACCACATTCTCTGTACTTAGTTCCTACCCCCAGCTTCCTTCATTATCAAATTCTACCACCATTAAATCTTGCATCAATTAAATAGATACAATAATAATGATCAAAACTGAGTGTTTATGGCTCATTTTCTCACCTTTCCCCTTTCTCTCCTTAGCCTAAAGATGTAAGGATAAAGAAAAGACTTTATCTCGCCATATCTTAGCTAGAGTTCTAAGCACTCCATTAGAAAATACACAGGCGCGCTGGATGAAATACTAACAATACCCTTACAAATAAATGGTTGGGCTTGGGAGGGTGGGAATGAAAAAAAAATTCCTGGGGGACTATAAATGAAGTTAACACAACAGCCCTAAGAAGTAAATAATCAATTAAGCCAACCATTGACCTGGGTGCATCTACCAGTTTCAAATGATCTTCAACTTTGGTTTGATTTCTGCACAGTCGGAGACCTCTGCCGAAAATGAGGACCCAGGAACACATCAACGATAGGGTGAACAGGGTGAAAAGCCACTGTGAGAGGCAGACAAAATTGATGCAGAAAACAAATTGCAAAGAGGCAATACAAGCTACCTATTCTAACTATAACGCCATACAGATAGAGACTAGCAACGGTGACAAAAAAGCGTTGAAAAATCCCAGGCATTTGGAAATTGAGGACTGATACATTTCATCTGAATGACTGCTCCCACTTCATGAGAATAAAGTTTGCTAAATGCCTCACTCAAAATTTGATTGCAGTAATTAGCCTGTAAATCTGTTATGAAGTTATTGTGTGGCATAAGCACAATACTGGCTCTGTATGTTCTAATAATTCTCTATGTGAGGACTCATTTTTTTTAACCATATGAAAAATTTTCAAAGCAAAATGCAGATTCGTATTTTCAGCCAGGAGTCTTGATATTTTCCGAAAAGAGAGCAGGAACAACCGTCTAACATTAAATCAAGGTGGTTCTTCCATTTGATTCACTCATACGCCTCACTCTTCCTTTTATTATAAGTAATTTTCTCTAAGTTATTCATAGAAGTTTTCTGATGTTCTCTATAAATTGTCTTACCACCACAGACCTTCTTGAAAGATTACACTGCATGTTCTAATCAACAGACAAGACCTGCCACCTTTAAGCACTATAAAAATGAAGTTATTATTTCCTGAAAACCTAGCCACCTTTTTTCACTGCAACATTTATTCAGTCACTTCGCTCACTGGGGTCATTTATATTCATTCATTCATTTACTGCACAGATATTTCATGATATAAAGTATGTGTTTTGTATCTCGAGCCACGAAGGATACAGTGATGAAAAGACACATATAGCTCTAGCTATTATAGAGCTTGAGTGAAAGTTGCTCAGTCATGTCTGACTCTTAGCAACCCAATGGACTATACAGTCCATGGAATTCTCCAAGCCAGAATACTGGAGTGGATAGCCATTCCCTTCTCCAGGGAATCTTCCCAACCCAGGAATCGAACCAGGGTCTCCTGCATTGCAGGCAGATTCTTTACCAGCTGAGCTACCATTGTAGCAAAGACACATTATAAATAATATGCATGAGTTATGTATTTAATTAATTAAACATGATAAATCTGTTCTTAAAATTGATTTAAATTACAGTATAGAAAAATAGCATGTGCAGTTTATCAAAGCTGGCCCCCCAAAATCTGTATTTACAAAGAGCTAACAAATTGCCTTTGTACAGAAATAAGTGATAGCCTTTTGATTTCATAATATGTAATCACTGGATAAAGCTGGAAACTGTTGCTTGCTTTGCACAAATGTAGAAAAAGCCTTCCTTGAAAGAACATACAATAGCCTTTTGAAATATAATGAGCTAACTTAAACATGAAGAGCCCAGAGGAACAAATGACCCATTCTATTCAAAGACATGTTGTGCCCCTGGACAGTTGTTATAAGGGCATGCAATCCCCCCTAGAGAAAACTGTGAGGATTTTCCTTCACCTCCACCAAGAAAAAAGTCAATTTGTCTGTACTGGGTATTCGACCACGACCTATTGGTATAGCATCATTCCAAGATAATGCAACTCACAAACGTGCCCATTTGTTGGACCTGCTGGTTGGAGCCAATCTTAAAACTTGAAGTGGTGAGGGGAGTCCTCTGGGGGTTTAAATAATCGGGAGACAGAATCTAATCCTTCACAGCACACTGCTGGCCTACCAAAGTTCTCCAGGGCAATTCAGCAGTGCAGACCAGGGAATGCTGGCATCTGGGCAGCTTGACTGACGACAGGACAGCCTGGGAGCTGGCACTTCAGCTCCATCCGCGGCTCCCGGTCACTTCTTGAGAGACGCGGAGGTACGAGACAGATAGAAATTCTGTATCTAACTGCAGTGCATCCCTCCCACCCAAGAAGGAGGGAGATGAAAAATGGTTTGGCTTTTCCACAGCAATCTATGCAAATGATTTATCTTAATTATTTTTAGATTGCAATATGTTGCTTCATATGTCAAACGTACATTAAAGAGCAATTAGCTTAAATGTCAGCATTAAACGATTCACTACTTAGCATTTCAGGCACAGAAGCAAAAATAATGAATCCAAGTGTCAGTGTACACCAGTCTGAGAGGTCTCAATAGCAGTATACTTTTCTTTCAGCTTTGAAACTGAAATAAGGCTTGCTGTCTTAAGTCTCACCCAGCAGACAGTCATGAGGAAGTAAAAACAAAACAAAATCCAAAACACAGTCACAGGAGTTAATTAACAAAGGGCTGTAAGCCAAATCTGGCCTGCCACATGCTTCTGTATATAAAGTTTTATCGGAACACAGTCTTGCCCGTTGGTTTACATACTGTAAATGCTCTCAGGCTGTAATGGCAGAGTTGAATAGTTGCAGCAGAAACCATATGGCCTGCCAAACCGAAAATATTTACCATATGGCCCTTAACAGGAAAAGTTTGCCAACTCCATGTTTACAAAGTGTGCATCATTCTATAAGGCGTATCCTTGGCACTGATGCCCAGGTACTGCACAGAGGGGACCATGGAGGTGGGCATGGAGCCTCCTTGAGCATTAAGCAGAGTACTGAACAGTACCAAACCACCCAAGAAGAGGGTAAAAATCTTTAAAATGTTTAGAATGAGCAGTGCCAGGCCATCACACAGAGACAGAAATAGTTCCTGTTCCTATCAGCCATACTGGAAAACATCATAATCCCAAGGCATTGAGTGGAATTCTCAAAAGGATGTTGCCTTAACAGTAGAAGACATTTTTTTTTTACATATGCAGAATGAAATTAACAACAGACCATCCATTGCAGAAGAAAAGATTAGTGAAGAAGATGCAGAAAAAATTACTGAAAATCAATCCCAAGGAGAAAAGATAATTAAGTGAAAAAACACCAGTAATCTGTGGCACAAAATCAAAAAATCTCATGCATGTTTCACTGGAGTCCTTGAGAAAGAGGAAAAGAGGAAACCAAAAATATTTGAAGAAACAATGACCAAATTTGATTAAAACTATAAAACCACAGATTCAAGGAGCTCAACAAATAACAAACTCAAAAAACACAAAGGAAGCTAAACTAAAATTGTCTGTTTTCACTATTTCTATTCCAGATTGAACTAGCAGTTCTACTCAGTACAATAATGCAAGACAGCGAAATAAAATGCATCTGGATTGGAAAGGAAGAAGCAAAACTGTCCATATTCACAACTGACAAAATTATCTATGCAGCAAATTCAGTGAAATCTACAAAAAAGCTACTAGTGCTAATAATTGATTTCAGTAAGTTTGCAGGATGCAAGGTCAATATAGAAAATCAACTTCACTTCTACACACTAGTGAGAGACAATTGGAAACTGAAATTTAATAAGCAATGCCATTAATAACAACATCAAAACATGAAATACACAGGGATAAACACCTGTTCACTGAAAACTACAAAACGCTGCTGAGAGAAATGAAAGAAAACCAAAATAACAGGAGAAATGTATTGTTTTATGGGAATAAAAGACTCAATATTGTTAAGAATTGAAGTACCCCCAAAAGAATTGGGCCTTCCCTTGTAGCTCAGTTGGTAAAGAATCTGCGCGCAGTGCAGGAGACATGGGTTCGATCCATGGATTGGGAAGATCCCCTGGAGAAGGAAATGGCAACCCACTCCAGTATCCTTGCCTGGAAAATCTCATGGACAGAGGAGCCTGGTGGGCTACAGTCCATGGGGTCACAAAGAGCTGGGCACGAACATTGACACTAACTAAAAAGAATTACAGATTTTATATAATCTAAAACAAAACAAAAATCCTGGTAGGCCCTTCTTATAGAAATCTAAACGCTGATGCAAAATTGTATATAGAATTCAGAGGATCTAGAATAATCAAAACAACTTTTAAAAAAAGAAAACTGGAACACTGAAACAGAATAGAATAGTGGCTCCTGTCATTGCCAACATGAACCAATGCCCTGTAGCTGTGTGGCAGCATTTTGATTTTGAGCTCGAAAGCCAAGGGAGCTACTGTCTCAATACACTCTGCCTCACCAACAATCCTCTTGTGTGTGTGTGTGTGTGTGTTTAATGTCTCATTCATTTGGGGGCTGCACCAGTTCTTTCTTGCTGCACAGGCTTTTCTGTAGCTGCCACAAGCAGGGGCTACTCTCGTGCTTGGACTTCTCACTGCTGTGGCTTCTCTTATTCAGAGGATGGGCTCTAGGCGTGCAGGCTTCTGGAGTTGCGGCTCCTGGGCTCTAAAGCGCAGGCTCAACCCACTCCAGTATCCTTGCCTGGAAAATCTCATGGACAGAGGAGCCTGGTGGGCTACAGTCCATGGGGTCACAAAGAGCTGGGCACGAACATTGACACTAACTAAAAAGAATTACAGATTTTATATAATCTAAAACAAAACAAAAATCCTGGTAGGCCCTTTTTATAGAAATCTAAACGCTGATGCAAAATTGTATATAGAATTCAGAGGATCTAGAATAATCAAAACAACTTTTAAAAAAAGAAAACTGGAACACTGAAACAGAATAGAATAGTGGCTCCTGTCATTGCCAACATGAACCAATGCCCTGTAGCTGTGTGGCAGCATTTTGATTTTGAGCTCGAAAGCCAAGGGAGCTACTGTCTCAATACACTCTGCCTCACCAACAATCCTCTTGTGTGTGTGTGTGTGTGTGTTTAATGCCTCATTCATTTGGGGGCTGCACCAGTTCTTTCTTGCTGCACAGGCTTTTCTGTAGCTGCCACAAGCAGGGGCTACTCTCGTGCTTGGACTTCTCACTGCTGTGGCTTCTCTTATTCAGAGGATGGGCTCTAGGCGTGCAGGCTTCTGGAGTTGCGGCTCCTGGGCTCTAAAGCGCAGGCTCAGTAGCTGTGACTCATGGGCTTGGTTGCTCAGCGGCATGGGCATGTGGGATCTTTGCAGACCGGGGATCCAAACCACGTCTCCTGCATTGGCAGGCGGATTCTTTACCACTGAGCCACCAGGGAGCTCCAACAGTTCTCTCTTAATAAAGAATTACTAAATATTAATTCACCACACATCCCGACTCTCTGGGGATTCTCTGGTGGCTCAGACAGTAGAGTCTACCTGCAATACAAGAGACTGGAGTTCAGTCCTTGAGTTGGGAAGAGCCCTTGGAGAAGGAAATGGCAACCCACTCCAGTATTCTTGCCTGGAAGATCTCATATCTGGAGGAGCCTGGTGGGCTGCAGGTCATAGGGTTGCAAAGAGTCAGACACGATTGAGGGACTTCATTTTCACTTTTCACACATCCTGAGATGTTCTACACTCTCAACTGATGGACGTCAAGCTCAAATTTCAATATTTACAACTCAAACATACTGCTTCAAAGTTTATCATGACATAAAATCTTACGTGTACCAGCATATTAGAAAGAAATTTGCCACCAAAAGAAGTTATAGCTATTTAAGAAAGGATTGGCTTTTTTATGAAGCAAGAGGAGGAGCCTCATAAGGCTCCAGGAGGAGCCTGGAGGGCTACAGTCTGTAGAGGGGCAAAGAGTCAGACATGTCTGAAGCGACTTAGCACACTCTTAGAGCTCATGCGAAGAGTTGACTCATTGGAAAAGACTCTGATGCTGGGAGGGATTGGGGGCAGCAGGAGAAGGGGACGACCGAGGATGAGATGGCTGAATGGCATCACTGACTCGATGGACGTGAGTCTGAGTGAACTCTGGGAGATGGTAATGGACAGGGAGGCCTGGCGTGCTGCGATTCATGGGGTCGCAAAGAGTCGGACATGACTGAGCGACTGAACTGAACTGAGCTGAGAGACAACATCAACTGAAGCCTACCTAATAGAGACATTTATCACTATCTAAAGGCCCTACATTGGAGAAGGAAACGGCAACCCACTCCAGTACTCTTGCCTGGGAAATCTCATGGACAGAGGAGCCTGGCAGGCTAAGTCCACTGGGTCGCAAAGAGTCGGACATGACTTAGCGACTAAACAAAACAAAGGTCCTACATATAGCAAGGTGCTAGAAAGAAATTTGCTGATATTTATAGCTATTTGATAAAGAAATAGTTCTTTTATGAAGTATAAAACTATATTTTTCTTTCCTTATAATATACTTCTCTTATACGAAATTAGTAAAGCAATTCAGAACTTTTGAGTCACTGAAGGTTTCATGACTTTTAATCACTGAAGGTTTCAAACTAGAAGATTAATACCATCCCCTTCTACTTCTTTCTTCATTCCAATTTGCCACATCAATTCAGAAAAACAAACTATTGAAATTTTGAGCCAAGCAAGTCATTGTTTTCAATTATAGGAAGTTTGCAAACCACCCCATGTGTTTGCTCAGTTTATTTAAATAAATGAAATTTTCTAAAAACTCAATTAGCCTTGCCATATTGTCTCTCCTTATGGATCTCCAAACATTTCATTAGCTGAGAATTTTACAAAGGCACAAAGATTGTTTTGTTTCTCTATTTCACAAGGAAAAAGAAAGAGAGTGAACATGAAATCTCTAATTACCACTCTTTAGATTTCTTAAATAGATACAAGATCTCTTGAAAGACAGCTTCTTTCTCATCCAATTCTATGGTTACAACCTCTGTCCAAACCCAGCAGTATTTTACTTACATTATCAAAACCTGCCGGAAAACAAGATCTCTGGCTGCTTTAGATAGAGATGTAAACCCTAGAAAAGGATGTCTTAGCGACTCATAGATTAAATCAAAGATGTCTGATAGAATCCTCAATCTCTTTCACTTTTAGTTTATTCTAAAACTCTTTTAATCCTGAACAGCTTTACTTATTCCTGGCAATTGGCCTATTATTATAGCTTCAATGACACCTAAAATACTGCATTGCTCCTAATAAACACTGGAATCATTTGTATTATATAAATATATAACAACACAAATAAGTTTATATGTTTTGTGACCCACACACACAGAGATAAACACAGAGCCGGTTCTGGAAGTGGAGATGAATTAGGTGTAGACATGAATAGAGCTACCACTACAGATGCTAAATTTACAGATGCTACAGAAATAGATTGCAATTTATATATATTTTTCTAAATTGGAAGGGAGTTTAGAGATCTCAAATTTCCATAGAATGTAGGAATTCCTTCTTCCATATCTCTAATTTTGCCTGGAGCACGTCCAATGACAGAGAGTGCATCATTTAAAACCACTGTTCCTTTATGGGACAACTGAAATTTATAGAAAGTTAATCATTATAGTTAGGCTGAAAGCCGCTTCATATTTTCTATCCATTAGCCTTAGATCAATCATCTGAAGCTAGAATGTCTGTTCTTTTATGGATGGAGAAAGAAAAGTGTAAAAAAAAAAAAAAAAAGAACATGTTGTGCAGTGAAATAACCACTGGGTAAACTAATGATTAATAGGTTATGAACTAATTTAAGAAGGCGCTTTCTGAGAATAATGACAAGAAGGATATGTTTCATTAAGCTGGATGTACCACTTTCTGGGCTCAGAATCTCATTTGTAAAAATGATTTAACTCATCAAGGGTTTTGAGCTCAAACACTATCAAGAGGCAGAGAGGAAACATCAATGAACAAAAGATCATAGGAATATTTGGGGACTGTGTTGAACTGAAAAACACTGCCCCTCTAATGACATTCATATTCAATTTAAAAACCACCCTACTGAGAACCCGAATAGACGCATCGACACCATCTGGCTCTCAGCTGCTTGTTCTCTCCCTTGAACTAGACGGCTTTTCAACCCACTTACCTGATTCCTTCCACCTATAGTGTCCACAGCGTTAACTGGCCCCGCACCACGCTGGTCTTCCCTGAGCACCCTGCTCTGTGCAGCCTTCCTGCACTTGTGCCTCTGTTTAGAGACATGGGGAAATTTGTATGTTATCTGTTCTTTCTGCTTTTGTGCATTTCACCACTCTGACTCACTTCTTCCAGTCTGTTATTCCCATCCCCTGAAAATTCATTCCCACTATCATTTTTAAAACCATTCCTGCTTTTCCAAGAATATCTGTGTTTTGACATGGAGTCTCAGGAAGACTCCATTTAACCCAAAGGTACAGAGGTAGAAGGATGACAATCCAGGCATGATTCAGGACAAGAAGGCAGGATGAATATTTTTTGGGGGGGTGGTCAGGGTTGTAGTTTTCAGTGTCCTGTAAACCCCACTGTGTATGTGCTTTCTAGGTTTTTAAAACTGACATCAAATTTTAAAACAAGACATAAAAGTTTCCTGCTGGTGTTAAGCCTATGATTAAATTGGAAGTATCTGCCAAAATGTTTGTGACTATTTTTGAACTTTTTAGTTAAAACTAGCTGTGGTGAGCAGAAAATAACACTGTGTATAGGAAATTAAAAAGACACAAGGTCCTTCTCTGACCCTTGGCATATTGGTCTTTTTGCAAGAGACTTATTTTACCAGGCACTAGTTTCCTAATCCACAAAATAGAAATATTGTTGCACACGTTGCTTACTTCATAGAATTGCTGTGAGACTACAAATGGAGATATCATATTTAATTTGTAAACTATGGAGAATTATTTAATGCAACATATAATTAAGATGAATTTACTTGACCTCTGCTTCCATGATGTAGAAGCCAATGCTCCTACTACAAAAGTAGAAAAAGAGGGAGAGATGTTTTTAATGTTCATAACATCAGAGAGCTGTGAAAACAACAAGAATAAATCAACTACAATTCAGGGAAGGTGGAAATATTATAAGTGTGGTGGTGAAGTCGCTCAGTCGTGTCCGACTCTTTGCGACGCCGTGGACTGTAGCCCACCAGGCTCCTCCGTCCATGGGATTCTCCAGGCAAGAATACTGGAATGGGTTGCCATTTCCTTCCTTGTGAAAAGTCAGGCCTTCGCTGTTCTAGGTTTGGGCTAAGTGTAGGATAGGATAGGTCCCAACCAGAGATCATTATCATGGAAAATAGAAACCAGAAAAGCATTCAGCAGTTGGGCAATGCTAGATGACAAATTAGAAACTTGAGGAGACCCAGAAATGCTGTTATTTTACCTCGGGGGACATTTGTTGAGCTCTGAGCCTATACAGATGGTTGTGGAGCTAGGCCTGAGTTCCTAAGAGGCAGATGAGATTTCCTGCTGTTTCTTAGAGCTTAGGAAGCACACGTGCCAGGGGAGAGAACTTCCTAAAGCACGTGATCAGCCTTTCCCTTAAGACTTTCGCTGTTTCTTGAAGTTGCCTGGGAGAGGTGGCTTGGGAGCTGCACTGGGAACTTTCAAAGCAGAGAGCTGAGTCTCATGCAGGCTTTTAGGTCTGACTGAAGAGAGAAATCACTGATAGGCTTTCAATCAAAATAACATACAGCCAATATTCAAAGAATGGGAGCAAGCAAGATATTGAATTTTACTAACCCTGAACTCACCCAGCCACCACACAATCCAACCTCTGATTGATTAAAGAGATGCTCCCCTTACTATAGTCCATGGAATCGCAGAGAGTCAGACACAACGAGTGATTCTCACTTTCACTTTCCCCTTGCTCTACATCTATTTGCCTACACTTTGGTGGAAGACAAAGTCAGCTAGAGCCTCTCTGGTTCTTTTAAATATACTGTACAGCACAAAATAAAAAAAATTACTAGATATATAAGAGCCAAGGAAATATGATCAGTCATCAAACGGAGAAAATAAAACAATGGATGCAGACAATTACAGATTATTGCAATATAAGAGTTGGCAAATACTTTTAAACAACTGTGATAAACTTGGTTTTCAGGGCAACAATGTACACAACAGAAATGCCTAGATATATCTACCAAAAGGCATGTACCTTGATATTTATAGCAGTGCTGTTCACAATCATTTAAACTGGGACCCACCCAAGAAACAGTGGAATGGATAAATAAATCATGATGCATTCACACAAGAAAACACACATAGCAATGAAAATGAACAATCCGAAACTACTCATGATAGTTTGGATGAATCAATGTCAGGCAAAATAAGTCCAACCCAAAATAATACATTCTCTATGACTCAAGTTATACAAAGTTTAAACATCAAAAATTATCTATAATGGAGAAGTAAAGAGATGGTGGTTACCTCGGGAGTGGGAAAAGTGTTTGGAAAGAAACACAAGCAAAGATCCTCAGATCCTGGTAATGTTACACTTTTTGATGTGAAGGCTGGATGCCTGCACGCATTCTCCGTCACTTTAGTCAGGTCTGACTCTTTGTGACCATCTGGACTGTAGCCCACCAGGCTTCTCTGTCCAGGGCATTCTCCAGGCAATAATATTAGAGTGGGTAGCCATTCCCTCCTCCAGGGGATCTTCCTGACTCAGGGACTGAACCCATGTCTCTTAAGTGTCCTGCATTGGCAGGCAGATTCTTTACCACTGACACTTACCTGAGAAGCCCCCGAGGGCTGGATACTACAGTGAAAATTCTGAAAACTCATCAAGCTGTGTGTACTCAGAATATGTGCACTATTCTGCATGTACTATTGGAATGAATATTTTAAGACTGAAAAAATATATAAATAACTGTACTTATTAACTTCAATAAAAGCTCCCAAACTGAATATGGAGACACAGCCTAAGTACTCAGAGAATTTACTTACAACCTATTTTGTGTAAAACAAATTCACCAGAGACAACAGTCCAAAGGCAATATTAACTGTCTTACCTGCCAAAGCCAATCATTTCTACAAATCACATTGTCATAATTTCCCCTTACTTCTTTATTATTTGATGAAAAAGAAAAAAACCTCTCAATACATTCTTTCATAGAAATGTTTTCTCATACCAAGGCATTTGTGTATACAGTAAAACATTCCTCTAAATCTCTTACAATTTTTTTGACTGCATAAAAAAGTGGTATATTTCACTTTTAAAATTAAATGTTTTATTTTATATTGGAGTATAGCTGATTAATAACGTTGTGTTAGTTTTGGGTGCACAGCAAAGGGCCTCGGCCATACATATAAATGTATCCATTCTCCCCCAAAGTCCCCTCCTATTCAGGCTACCACATAACCTTAAGCAGAGTTCCCTGTGCCATACAGTAGGTCCTTGTCAATTATACATTTTAAATATTGCAGTGTGTACCTGTCCATCCCAAACTCTTTGACTATCCCTTCCCCTCACCCTTACCCCTCTCTGTAACTATAAGTTTGTTCTCTAAGTCTGTGAGTCTGTTTCTATAAAACTCATTTTCCTGGCAGTGTAATCCTTGACTAAAAGCCTCCAACTGAACATCATCTATTCATAACATCATGAAAGGCCTCTGTTATCCCACTTGTAGCTGGCTTGATCTGGATCTGCCAGAACTAGTTGCCACTATGTCAAAAATTCCTTGTATCAGGATACAGAATCCTTTACAGGTTCAAAACTTACTCATTCATTTGTATATAACAATATAGTTAAACCTGAAATACTTGCAAACTGCAGCAATTTAAATCAATTTTATTATATATATGATCTGCTAAAAAGATAAGCAAAAAATTGTATTAGATTAACAGCTGTCCTATAGATATTGCCATGTACTTTTTTTCCAGGGGAAAAAAAAATTTTATACATTTCAGAAAGCTGTACTGTATCTTTCAATTGAAAACATGTCTATGCTTCCACAAAAACAGATACCCCAAGAATCTTTTCAGACTTAATGAGTATATGAACCATTTTTAATCACTTCGCTCTAAAAGCCATATTTTTTAAGTTGGTAAGGTTCTCAGTTCAGTTCAGTCGCTCAGTTGTGTCCGACTCTTTGCGACCCCATGAACCGCAGCACGCCAGGCCTCCCTGTCCATCACCAACTCCCGGAGTTCACTCACACTCACGTCCATCGAGTCAGTGATGCCATCCAGCCATCTCATCCTCGGTCGTCCCCTTCTCCTCCTGCCCCTAATCCCTCCCAGCATCAGAGTCTTTTCCAATGAGTCAGCTCTCTGCATCAGGTGGCCAAAGTACTGGAGTTTCAGCTTCAACATCAATCCTTCCAAAGAACACCCAAGACTGATAAAGTTCTAGGGTAGAACAAAATGTAAATAAACAGAGAGCTGACCAGAATGCATCGTGTATTGTGGAATCTGTATTCTATTAGCAGGGTCACTGCCAGGATTTTTGTAATTAAAACTCTATTGACCCATCTCTTTTTCTTCCAAAGCTGAGAAAGATTATTTACTAGGTCATAAATTTAAAGGTCATCAGATCTAAGACTGTACAAATGAGCAGAGAGCAGCCAGAAATTCTCTCAAAACAAGCATTTCTCTGATGAGATCAGAAGCACACAAGCAAGAACAAGAACTGAGGACATGTTCCATATTTAGAGGTTCATCATTCAATAAAAAGACTTTTATATCTAAATTCAAGTCTGTGTTGAAAACCATCTCTGAAAGCATATAAGTATATTTAGCAAACACACCACAGAGCATCACTGTGTAACCTGTGGTCCTTTTCTCTTTTCTCCCTGTCATTTAGGAGTTGAATGCCAAAATCATAGTGCTTCACTGTAGCTACTACAGGGAC
This sequence comes from Oreotragus oreotragus, assembly GCA_006410675.1. Lineage (NCBI taxonomy): Eukaryota > Metazoa > Chordata > Mammalia > Artiodactyla > Bovidae > Oreotragus > Oreotragus oreotragus. The sequence continues at coordinate 127,632 of SJYX01022736.1, forward strand.
AAATTTGTGGCAAATACATTCCCTAATCTGTCTCTTATTAGCAAGATCATTAGTAGATTTTATAAACAGCAGTCGTAGGCTTGTTTACCAATTCTTCTTTTTCCTCTGGACATAATAAGATTACTTATCTGTGTCCTCAGTATTAAAAGTTTTCAAATGTCAAGCCTCATTTGAAAGGCACCTATTATAAAATCTTTCCTCATGTTTCAAAAGTTTAATTTTCCCTTGAGCCAGAAAAAAAAAAAAAAAGGCTATGGACTCCAGCAATCTTGAGTCCACGTGACACTTCATAAAACTGGGAGAAATGCAAATAGTAAGGGTTAGATCATTTGTTGACTGTTACAAATTAAATCTTTTCAACATTTGAAAAACAACTGGGACCACCTTCCAAGAAATGTCCTTTGAAAACAAATCTAAGCTTAAAGATGTATTTTTGCTACCAGCAAAGAAAACTTACTTTACCCTAAAAGGGAAACAAAGTTACATATAGATCTCCAGGTTTCAGTTCATCCCAACTGATCACAACTTAAAATGTTCTTTCCTTGTATGTCCACAGTTGAGTTTGTGTTAGGCTCTTAAATTTTGAAATATAATAAAAAGTCATTTTGATTTAGGTTCTTCCTGATTCACCCAGGGACAAAAATTAATCAGAAAATGTATGACAAATTTCTATCAGGCTGAAATAAATTGTCTTTGCTCTTTGGAACACATTCATTTGGGCTTATAAATCATATTTTAAATGTAATATTATAAAATCCTTTAGACCAGAGGACTATCTTTGCAAGGAATAATTATACAGTTTAATAATCTGTTATAACAGAAGCTAATAGTAAGCAAATGTGAGCTATATAGAACATATTTATTTTTAATTGCAGACAATGAAACACTTTATAACAACTTCTTTGAATTAAGTTGCCAACTTTAAATGAATTGTGAGGTTTTAAGTTGTTATTGTTGTTGTTTGAATTAACAGGAATACAAAGTTCATGTTTAATGTTACAGTTAATGATTGATTTCTTACCCTAACATAAAATCTTTTTTTCCTCTCTCTTTCTTTTCTCTATTCTTCAGCTTTTCTTTGGTTTTCAACTTTGAAGTGTTTGCTTTATGAAACCAAATAAAAATGCACAAGGACTCCTTTAAGTATTGACCCTACTTCTGGCAGATTTCTTTTGTTCCACATAAGACAATCCATTCTTATCCTTCATTAATTCTAATAAACTCAGACAGGTGGCTGGCCTTCTCAAAGGACTTGCTTTAAAAATGTAACAAAACTTGTGTGGACACGTATCAAATGAAGTGAAGAATAAAGCTACCTTTTACTGAACTCAATTAGTGTGGGCAGCCAACCTTGATTATGTAGAGGAAGAAGAAAAAAAAAAAAAAAATATTGTCTTCAATAGGCAGTAAGATCTGACTGGAATTATCCAGATTAGGGGGTCAACAAACTGTGATTCACAGGCAAAATAAGGCCCACCTCTTGTTCTTATAAATAAAGTTTTATTGAAACATGGGTGTTTTCATTCATTCATGTAATATCCAGGTATGCTTTCTGACACAGTAGCATAATTGAGTAGTTGTGATAGAAACCAAATGACTCACAAAACCTAAAATATTTACTATCTAGACTTCTACGGAGAAAAATGTACCAACTCCTGCTCCAGACAAATCTCTCAACTTTTACTTAATTTTTATCTCCATTGTTGCTGTTGTTTGATCACTAAGTCCTGTCCAATTCTTTATGATCCTATGGACCATAGCCCACCAGGCTCCTCTGTCTGTGGGATTCTCTAGGCAATGGAGTGCGTTGCTATTCCCTTCTCCAGGAGATCTTCCCAACTCAGGGACTGAGCGTGCAAGGCCTGCTGCCTCTCCTGCGTTGCTGGCAGACTTTTTTTTTATACACCGGGGCACCAGGGCAGCCCATTTTACTTCCACAGGAGTAGCCAAAAAATGTGAGAAAACAGGCCTTTGGGCAGTGCAAACTAACACAGTTTCTGTTGAATTTCTGTGACTCTTTATTTTAAAGAAGAAACAAATGCAAAGCATTTCAATCAGGACTTATTTTCATATGCAGATGTATCAATTGGACTCGAGTTTTGCTAAAGCCTCAAAGAGCATATAATAGCACCCTCCCTGTAAACTGCATCTTCCTCAGCTAAAGGCACTTACTGGTTTGATATGTGTGGGTTTTCCCTTTAATCGCTGCAGGGATTTGAATTTCAGGTGAATTAAAATTTAAAATTCTGATCATTTTGCAAACTTGTCATTATGCATGCTATAGGCAAGTTAGTAGATTTAGTTATGCCAATGATTGAGAAAAGATACATTATTGCTGCATTATAATGCATAAACAGGTTTTATGTTCCTCTGCATAATATTAGAAACTCAAATTTATGGAGTCACCGAGCTGTGATCATCATCCAGTTTTTAAATAAGGAAGCAATTGGTGATTTATATCACACATAAAGAAGTTTCCTTGTCAAGGTACTTGCTGATCCATGGCATATAATTTGGATAAACGATACAAACCTTTGATAGGGTCATTAGGAATTATTTGCATTCAGGGGTTTTTTCTTAAGTGTTTTTGTTGTGGTTAATCTCAGGTGGTGCTTACCTACTCTCTCTCAACCAATTTTGGTTCCTCAGAAAATCCATTTCAATAGGTTTTACACCAGAACTTTTGAAACTAAACTATGTGTATGAAAATTTAGGCATTGTGCAGCAACAGCTGTTACATCATAATAAGAGGATACACCAGAAGTTATGGGTCTCCTACTGAAAAAACACTTCATCTATGAAGAAGTCTTGTCAAAAAAAGAGAATTAACTTCATCTGTGAAGTTAATAGATGAAGCTAACTGATCTACATTCTAGATCCAATTACCAATTGATAGGAAATGCACAGAGTAAAGGAGCGAAGATGTTGAATCACATTCTGGGGCTTTAACTCCCAAAATCTAGACTGAGGGAACTCTATCAGATAATGACCCAGTGTTCTAACCAAATAAATTGCAAGGAAAAAGAGTGAGGTCAAGTAAAAACTACAGACTAATAAAGACTTAAACATATCAGGCAACTGCAATGTATTTACCTTATTTGGGTCCAGACTCAAACAATTAAAAATCTATTTTTGACATTGAGGAGATAATTACAAAATTGAGCCTTGGTTAGATATGTAATGAAAGAATTACTGTCAATTCGTAACCATTATAACAATATTGGGGTTATGTTTCCCCCCAAAGAATCCTCATTTTTAGAGACATATGCTGAAATTTGGATGATGAAATAACAATGTTTGGGATTTGCTTCAAAATAATAAATAATAACAAGAGGAGAAAAATTAAACTTTTAAATTTAGAAAATAATAAGAAAAAGGGTAAGATGAAACAAGATTGTGATGAGATAATAAATGTTAACACTGGATGATGAGTACATTGGGATTTATTATGCTGAGTCTACTTTTGTATATATTTAAAATTCCCACACAAGTTAAAAATATATGTAGGATACAATATAAAATAAGATGCCTCTTTATGACTAATTTTACTAATTCTTGGTGATAAGTAAAAGACACAAGTAATTTATTCAGGTATAGAATTACTTCTGGTACCAGCTTACACCTTGGGAGAAAAGCTATGACCAACCCAGAACACATATTAAAAAGCAGAGACATTACTTTGCTGACAAAGGTCCATCTAGACAAAGCTATGGTTTTTCCAGTAGTCTTGTATGGATGTGAGAGTTGGACTATAAAGAAAGTTGAGCACTGAAGAATTGATGCTTTTGAACTGTGGAGTTAGAGAAGACTCTTGAGAGTCCCTTGGACTGAAAGGAGATCAAACAAGTCCATCCTAAAGGAAATCAGTCCTGAATATTCGTTGGAAGGACTGATGCTGAAGCTGAAGCTCCAATCCTCTGGCCGCCTGATGTGAAGAACTGATTCACTGGAAAAGACCCTGATGCTGGGAAAGATTGAGGAGGAGAAGGGGACGACAGAGGAAGAGAAGACTCTTGAGAGTCCCTTGGACTGAAAGGAGATCAAACAAGTCCATCCTAAAGGAAATCAGTCCTGAATATTCGTTGGAAGGACTGATGCTGAAGCTGAAGCTCCAATCCTCTGGCCGCCTGATGTGAAGAACTGATTCACTGGAAAAGACCCTGATGCTGGGAAAGATTGAGGAGGAGAAGGGGACGACAGAGGATGAGATGATAGGATGGCATCGCTGACTCGATGGATGAATTTGAAAAAGCTCTGGGAGTCAGTGATGGACAGGAAGCCTAGTGTGCTGCAGTCCACGGGGGCCCAAAGAGCCAGACATGACAGCGACTGAACTGACCAGCTTACACAGAATGTGATTCACTGTCTGGCTAACAGTAATAAACAGAGATTTTTTAGGGGGAAAAAAAAAGCAAACCTAAATAGCTTTGAACTTCTGAAGTAGAAGTATAGAATTTGTGTTTGTGTTTATCTACCTGTTCAGTATGACTTATATTTTGTTCTTAAAACTCAAAATCCTCCACATACTTCTACATAAATCTTAGAACACGTATCGCGAGTCTCCTATGTGTTAGGCAGTTTAGCTTAAGTTCAGTGGCACCGAGTTTCATGTCTTCCTTCTCCATTTCTTCCTGGAAGAGGAAGGATTTCTCTGCCAGAGATTAATTCGGAAACACCCACAGAGAACCCTCACATAGTTCTATACTTCATACCTCACCCTTCCATTATATTCTCAATCTACCAAACTAGTACCCCCTTTTGTCTCAGGCTGCTTGTCAAATCTCACCTGTTATGTGAAGCTTGCTGCCCCTCCGTAAAGGTTTTGCGGATGCTCCTGCACACACCTGCAAACTCAACCAAATCAATAAGGACACACACACACACTTGTGTGTTAGGCTTCCCATGGGGCCCTAGTGATAACGAATCTGCCTGCCAGCGCAGGAGACATGGGTTCAATCCCTGGATCAGGAAGATCTCCTGGAAGAGGACATGGCAAGCCACTCTAGTATTCTTACCTGGAGAATCCCAGCGGGTTACAGTCCATGGGGTTGCAGAGTCAGACACGATTGAATGAGTGAGCACAGATGCACAAACACACATAAGAAATATGTTGGCATTGATGATCCACAGATCTAATACAGGTCAACCGGACGGAAGAGGTAGATTTCTTAATCCTTTCAGAACATTTGTATTATGACGGATTTGACACCCTTAGGAGTGAACAGAAGCCTTTTCCCCATGTTCTAAAACCTAATTAGTAAGGTTCTTCTGCCTTTTTAATTCCTTTTTTTTTTTCCTCCTATGAGCATAACTTTTGGACTTTTCTACTAATCTTCTTGGCCATAACTTTTATTGTTTAAGTTTTAAATGCCTTTCTAGAAAATAAAACCATGTGAGTTAATAGAAGCAAAAATCTAAATTTCTGTGTGAGAGCAGGAAGCAGCTGGGTAGCCATCTGCTGCCCTCCATCACCCCTGACACCAGCAGAGTCTCAGCCCTTATTAATTCCTGCCTAGACACTTACAGCAGCTTCCAAAGTAGGTCTTCCTGCGCTGTATGTGCTTAGTCATTCAGTCATTTCTGACTCTTTGTGATCCTATGGACTGTAGCCCGCCAGGCTCCTCTCATCATGGGATTTTCCAGGCAAGAATACTATTGTGGGTTGCCATGCCTCCTCCAGGGGACCTTCCCCACCCAGGGATCGAACCTGCGTCTCCTGCATTGCAGGTGGATTTTTTTTACCCACTGAGCCATCCTATCTGTGGTAATTCTCAACCCTAAACTGTCCTCCCCAGTGCTACTGGAATGACTGGTACTTTCCCAGTTTAGAATCTGTTATTGTCCCTCCATCACTTACAGTGGAATCAATAACAAATAGTAAAAGTGTCATTAAAAAACATAAACATTATTCAAGTACTGTTGAACAATTAATTTGATTAAATCCTTGCCGTCTCGCTAAAGAGTGTACCTCTTGGCCATTCCTCCACTAATTTACACAAAAATGTGCTTACATTTTTCGGTGGGGCCTGTGGGGTTTTGTGCTTTCTGTTTCAAATTCAGTGACAGGCATGCATCTTCTGTCTCAAAGCACAAGGGCTTGACTCGACCTGGTTCAGTTTTGAAATCTGCAAAGTGCGGGGCACAGTTATCTTACACCAAGTGCCACACATTTATCAAACAACTTCCTGAATTACTACAGAAGATATTAGCCAGGGATTTACTAGATAGAACAAGCATTCAGGGGCTTCCCAGGTGGCATTCGTGGTAAAAAACCTGCTTGCCAATGAGGAGACATAAGAGACGTGGGTTCGATCCCTGAGTCGGGATCTCCTGGAGGAAGCCATGGCAACCCACTCCAGTATTCTTGCCTGGAGAATCCCATGGACAGAGGAGCCTGGAGGGCTACAGTTCACAGGTCACAAAGAATTGGACACGACTGAGGCTACTTAGCACGCCCACATGCCACATCGTTCAAATTATTCGTTTATTCATTCGACAAACACTTGATGAAGGTTTACTGTGTACCACACAGTGGACTGAGAGCCTGAGATATAAAAGGAAATTCAGTTGCTAGAATTAAAGGAGCTTATAAAATAGCAGACTGACATTTAGCAAATAAATTACCAAGTAGCGTGATATATCAACAAGGTAGGAAGTGATGGCGTGTGGCCGATGGTAAAGATTTCCTAGACTAGAGGATGTCATTTCTGAGCTAAGAATTAAAGGATTACTATGTGTTTATGAAGCTGACCCTGTGTGCTTGCAGTGTGTGTGTGTGTGTGTGTGTGTGTGTGTGTTGTATTCTGTGGAGAGAGAGTGAGCTGGGCCCTCAGGGGAAGAAACAGCAAGCAGCAAACAGCTTCCTTGAGGCAGGCTTAGTGGGAGAGAGGATACTAGCAAGGAGAGCCTCTAGGAGGCATGATGAGAGATGAGGCTGAGAAGCTGTGGGCAGAGGTATCAATACTACCCTTTTAGTTAATGTTCAAAAACATGTTCTTATAGCTTAGAAATAAAAAGCTGAAAAAATGATAAAGATGTTCTAGCCTTACAGCCTATTTTATAAAGAAAAAAAAAATGCAACACTAGATCTCGGGGCCTCTTTCTTTCATTCTGCAACTCTTTCCACAATGATAAACTGTCTTGAATTTTAAAAGTTAGCTCTATATATTTTGCTATTTGATTCTACAGAGTCTAAAATATGGATAGAAAAAAACCCTGAAAGACTAAGTTTTCCTGGTGGGTAGGAGTACAGAGAATTTTAAATTCGTTTCAAAATTTGCTTCTCTGTATTGCTATCTTTTAAGTATTATATATGTACTATATTAAGTATTATTTACAGATAAAAATTAAGATGAATACCAGATTATATATGACTTACTTCTATAATAAAACTACTTTAAAGTTATTTGAAGTATGGATAATGCATAATGTTTTGTTTCTTTATGGACTTTTAAGTGTTTGGCAAATTACAGACTCATACTGACAGAAAATAATGTATGATTTCATGCAATACATACTTGTATAGTTTGTATTGGTAAATAAAACTGATATAAACTGACAGATAAAACTGATGACATCTTTAAGTTCAGTGATTCAAAGATATTATTTAGTGTCTTTCATGTTTAAGGCATAGTAGTATATGAACAAAATAATCTTTTTTACCTTTTAATACCTATGCAAAAATTGAAATTAGATAGCCTCCTTCTGCCTGTCCTCTTTAGGAGTTACATTTTATATCTGAAAACAACATTCTGTACCCAGACTTTATAAATTCATTCTATTTTGTTCATATCAGAGTCTTCTTCCGTAACTAGCATTTGGCAAAACTCTGCATTGTATCTGTTTTATTGTGCATTACACTGAATAGCTAGGTGGAGAAAAGATATAACAACACCCTAATGGAACATCTGGGACTAAAAATCACCATTTATATTTCCGCAGATGATTAGATTTACCAAGGGATCTTCTTCTGATGAAAATAGTAAAGAAATATATAGCCTCAATTCATCATAAACCACAACTCAGAACCAAACCTTGTGATGTAATCCTTCAACTCCCAATTCAGATAATTATTTTAAAATTGGAATAAGGTGTTAAAAACATCTCTTAAACTGTGGCGTGAGTCACATTCAGACTCAAGCAATAGCATTTGTAAATCACACCTTGAGATGAGATGAGATGAGATGAGAACCACAAGACAGACCAATCTGATGAGCATCATCCCTTGGAGTTTGACCCAAGTCCTGATTCTCTGGGGGATGAGTATGGAAGTCCTAAAGCCATGATGCATGACCAGGTGTGTAGAGGGTAGATGTTGGATAAAAGATGATGGCCAAGTGGAAACTTGACAAGTGTTGCCTTATCACCTACTTGATGTGAAAAATCACCTGTCGTATTCTTGAAAGCATTTATAATCTCTGCTGCCAAGTGTGTTCCTTTCAGAGAAATCTGGAAGAATGGAAATAGGTTTTACGTACAATTGTGCCTGCCAGACTTTGAATTTCATAGATCAATAAAATTTCAAATATGAATTTAGGGATGAATGTAGAGTTAAGTAAGTAAGTAAAGTCACTCAGTTGTGTCCAGCTCTTTGTGACCCCGTGGACTGCAGCCCACCAGGCTCCTCAGTCCATGGGATTCTCCAGGCAAGAATACTGGAGTGGGTTGCCATTTCCTTCTCCAGGGGATCTTCCCAAACCAGGGATCAAACCCCGGTCTCCCGCATTGGAGGCAGACACTTTAACCTCTGAGCCACCAGGGAAGCCCCAGGGAATGTAGAGTTACTGACCATTAAAAGCTTTTGTCAGGTAAGAACATTTTTTTAAATAAAAAATAATTCATTATAATGAGAATCATATCTCAAAAAAAAGTTCTAGCCAAAATGGTAGGAAGATCACAATATCAGAATGAAGAAAAATCTTTCAAGATAAAACAGAACTTGGTTTAAAATCCACCATGTTATACCAATTTTCCTCACTTCAGAAAATACCAATTTTTCTTACTTCCTCATCTTCAATTCACTCGAGAAGATTAAGAACAAATATTCTTCAACTTACAATGGCATTACAACCCAACAGACCCATCCTAAGTTGAAAATAAAAGCAGGTTTTCTTTTAAAATTCGAAGAGTGTTTTTGCCTGTATATCAATCAGAAAATAAATACTTTAGGAAAAGGTGGTCATAGCTAAGAGAAAGAAATATTGTAAGTCAAAATTGCATTTAACATACTTAACCTGGAGAACATCATGGATTACTTGGGCCTACGTTAAATGTGCTAAGTAGACTTCCATTACCGTGCTGTTCAGCAAAACACAAAGTCTGTATTATAATAAAGTACAAAACATCTCATGTGCTTTATTGAATGCTGTACTGAAAGCGAACCAGACCAGCTGTCTGTTCAGAATGGTTGTGTCGGTTGCTTCCTCTGATGAGTGAATGGTGGCCTGGGCACTGTGGCTGCTGCAGTCACTCAGCATCACGACCAAGGAGGAGACAAAGTGTGGCTAGTCGGGGGGATGATCAAAATTCACAATTTGAAGTACAGCTTCTACCACGTGTACTACTTTCACACCAACACAAAGTCAAAAAAATTTTAAGATGAACCATCATAAATCAGAGTAGGTAGGAACCACTGAAGGAAGGAAGGAAAGACCAAGAGGATTCAAGGAATTTAATGGAGTACAATGGTGGGCCAATAATATCTTATTTTTGAAAGTACTTGTTTCCTAAAATTAAGAGCTAGTTTTTTTATTCACAGGTTTCCCTGCTGGTACAGAGCTAAGCAGGTAGTATAGCCAGCTCACTGGACTCTAATGAAACCCCTACACTTCAAGTCTTAAAGGAACTGTAGAAATTCCTGAGCATATTGTAGCATTCATGCTAAAGCACTGCTTATTTTCTTGGCAAACAGTAAAACAGGACCTAAGATAATATTTGGGGCTTAATAATGCTGTAGCTTTCTTTGAAAGACTCCTAGGAAAGAACTTTTAGACGGCCTTCCTAAGATATACTCAAGAAGAGAACTGCTGACTCTATGTACCACTCAACTGCAGAGCATCAGCAGTCTTGTTCTCCCAGATCTACCCAGCTGATGTTCTTGCAGCACCTACAATATCACCTGAGAGGCAAGTGCCAGGCATTGCTGATACCAAGACAAGTCCTGATCTATAGGTGACTTAAAGCCAGATATGCACATATCTCAGCTACTCAGAGTGATAAAAAAATAAATAAATAAGGCATAGTTATTCCTTAACAACACTGCAAAATGGCACAGATACTTATCCTTAGGATTTTAGTCCCCAAACTATTTTAATGTTGGTTGTTGCTGCAGGGTCCCTAAACCATCTTATTAGTTGACAATAAGAACAACAACGATTGTTACCCTGTGTGAAAAGCAAAAAATGCTGCAAAAAAAATGCTGATGTGATAGGATGATTCAAAAATCTTTGGAATATATATATCATACTCCTTTTACACTGTGTTTTCCTAAATTTTGAAAGTTTCCCTCTCTTATTATACTAGTTTTTAGCAATGTACAGTTTATGGGAGTAATATGATCTATGTGGAGCCATCAAGATGTCAAAATAAGGATCATGAACACATCCAAATGGCCTCAAAGAATAATGTGACCAAAGCACAGCTGAAAATTTACAGGTCATATCATATAGGGCTTCCCAGTTGGCACAGTGGCAAAGAATCCGCCTGTCAATGAAGGAGACACAAGAGATGCACGTTTGAATCTCTGGGTCGGGAAAATCTCCTGGAAGGAACTGGCAACCCACTCCAGTGTTCTTGCCTGGAGAATTCCATGGACAGAGGAGCCTGGTGGGCTACAGTCCATGGGGCTGCAGAAGAGTCAGGCAAGGCTGAGCATACACGTGCACATATCAGACACATGTGGTCACATATTGCATATGAAAGAGTAAATCCTATACACTATTGTTAGGAAATTATTGATAGCTAATTCTTGAATTTTGGAGAATCATGGTGCATAAATGTTAAGTATGTGTCAGTAAGGGATCTGCCTTCACATCAAAACACTTCTGAGTTAATGGCGGTGGCTTTCACATGCCATATATAATGTGACTGTCTCGAGAACATTTTGGCAGAAATAGTACCACTTAACTTAGCACACTTTTTGTCCTTCACACATCCTCTGTTAAGAAATAAATTATTGTACTAAAGAAAGGAGTTTGAGATATTAAATTAACAGATATAAGCTAAGCACTTCAGTTGGAAATGCCATCTTTGGAGTTATATTCTTTATAAATTGTTATTGGAAGTTCTGAAAAATCAATTTTAACCTTGTACAGGAAATAAAAGCAAAATAATCATGAAATGTGAGGAGACAGAAAGGGACCATCAGCCAAAGAAGAGAAAAATGTGGACTTTAGTGAGGGAAAACAATAAATCTTAGACACATTGGTCCAACTTCAATAGTAAATGAGCTTTTGATTATTTATATTCTATGTGCTTTTCTACCATTATTAAAACAATAAATAACATCCAAGAAGAGAAGCAAAACTTTTAGTCTAAAAAAGTCTCTTTTTTTTAAGAGAAAAAAACGTAATTAATATTTTGCAAATGCAAGCCACTGTTTGGCCCAAATGAATGTACAGTGTTTGATGCTTGTAATTCACTTAGTCTTCAAAGAAGAATTCAGTTTTTCTATGAGAAATTAATGTCCCATTGTGCATGCCTGTGTGCTATTCACTTCAGTTGTATCTGACTCTTTGCAACCCTGTGGACTATAGCTCACTTCATGGAATCAGTCTGAAGATTAAATAAGAATATATTTGAATGATATCACACAATATGCATTCAAAAGGACCAATTGGAGAAGTAATGAGGGAGGAAAGGAACAGGCCAAGCTGACTCCATCTTGAAGAAGGAAACTCCATCTTGCACTTTCAGTGAACTTTGGACTATGTGCCTGGTAGCCATGGGGATAATATACCTATGGCCAAACTGGCCTCCTGGACTGATAAACACAAGATTCCATACCAAGATTTCTCGTCGCCAAAAAGAATGTAATAATCCCCTATGTAGTCAATCGCTTTTGTAATCTTTATGGCACCCATTGGTATAGGCTACAATGTGTAACCAGCTGACCCTTCTGATTCTGAATCATGGCTGTAACCTGATTGTAGCTCCCTTTAAAACTTTCTAGCCTACGTTTAAGGAATTTGGGGATGTGGGCTTGAGCAGTACACTTAAAGTATATAAGGTTTTCACAAAAGTCAGTCGGGATCCTTGACTAAGAGGTGACTCTGTTTTGGGCCTGCTGGTGAAATAAGCTGCACTCCATTATCTGCATTGTCCTTCTGAGTGAGTTTGTTTCCCGGAACACGTGGCTACAACAGTAACAGTAGGAAGAATTGTAATGTCAAGGTACATGAATCAGAATGAGGGAGAGGAACTGAACTAAATATTTATGGCATGAGGCATGATCACCTGATTCATCAGTCTCACAAGTGGATGGTGTTGCTAATGGGATTCAAAGAGTCTAGACAGAAAGACATTCTGCAGCCCACCCTATTAGGGATGCCCTTTCTAATAGGATAGGAGTAGCTGAAGACTCTGCTCCCTTTAAAAGTGATTGGCTGGCTTGGCCATCATTTGCTTCTTTTACTTCCATTTTTCTAGGCCATCATTTTTCTTTTACTTTCATTTACCTGGCCTCTCTTTTGATAGAAATCCTTGCTACTCTTCCTTTAAACATGCTAACACCCAAAATAGAGTTATAGTCTCCCAGACCCAAAAGCCATTCTCCTTTCTCCCCTATAATATGAGATGACCAGTTAAGGAATCAACCTTACAATTTAACTTCCTAGAAGGCAGTCTTTATCTCCATTTCAAGTTGAAAAAGGGACACCACCAAGAATAGTCAACAGGAATATCTCTAAAAATATGACTGTTTTCACTTTTCATATTTTTTATGTAAGTGTAGTATGAAACCCAGTTTAAACCTAAGTTAGGTTAAACCTAGGATTTGACATGTCTGGACCTGTCTGGAAGACTAGTCAGGTCAACCTGCTGCTGCTGCTGCTAAGTCGCTTCAGTCATGTCCGACTCTGTGTGACCCCATAGATGTTAGCCCACCAGGCTCCCCCATCCCTGGGATTTTCCAGGCAAGAGTACTGGAGTGGGGTGCCATTGCCTTCTCCGAGTCAGGTCAACCTAGCAGGGATCTATTTAAATGACAGGTAGGAAGTTTCTGTGAAATGGATGGCATCATGGACTCAATGGACAAGAGTTTGAGCAAACTCCAGGAGATAGTGAAGAACAGGAAAGCCTGGCATGCTGCAGTCCATGGGGTCACAAAAGTCCAACACAACTAAGCTACTGAACAACATCTTACGTTGAATTCGTGCATTGCTTTTCAAGTCTACTCTATCCTTGTAATTTTCTGTCTATTCATTCTATTATTTTTGAGAGTTTGCTACTAAAACTCCAACTAAAAATCTTAATTTATCTACTTCAAAAAATAACTGTAATATATAGTGGAATTGTATGCAATTTTGTTCTGTATTTTCTAAGTCTCCTATAAATAGGTTATCATAATTTCACAATTTAAAAAAGGAAGAAGAAAAAAAGGAGATTAAAAATGATAAGAAAAGGATAATGGCTGAGAACTTTGACAATAGGAATGATTCTCAAGATTGAAGAAAAATTCTGCCACACGTGAGAAGTGCTAACTTCGCAAATGTATGGCAACCAGCAAGACATGAGGTAAAAGGAGATGAAAGAAATGGGCAGCTTTTGAATATGCAGCTTGTCAGCATGAACTCTGGATGCACCTTGCTGCTGCTGCTAAGTCACTTCAGTCATGTCCAACTCTGTGTGACCCCATAGACGGCAGCCCACCAGGATCCCTTGTCCCTGGGATTCTCCAGGCAAGGACACTGGAGTGGGTTGCCATTTCCTTCTCCAAAGCATGAAAGCGAAAAGTGAAAGTGAAGTCACTCAAGAGGCAGAGTGCTGCTGCTGCTGTCACTTCAGTCGTGTCCAACTCTGTGTGACCCCATAGACGGCAGCCCACCAGGCTCCCCCATCCCTGGGACTCTCCAGGCAAGAATACTGGAGTGGGTTGCCATTTCCTTCTCCAATGCATGAAAGAGAAAAGTGAAAGTGAAGTCGCTCAGTCTGTCCGACTGTTAGCGATCCCATGGACTGCAGCCCACCAGGCTACTCCGTCCATTGGATTTTCCAGGCAAGAGTACTGGGGTGGGGTGCCATTGCCTTCCCCGAAGAGGCAGAGTGGGAGTTACTTATTCAGTTGTCCCATAAATATTTGTTGGGCATCTACGATGTGCCAAAAACTCTTCTAGATACTGGGGATAGGGCAGTGAACAAAATTAAATCCCTGCCCTCATGGAGCTTTTTGTTAATAGGAGAAATGAATGACAAACATACTTTTTGAGTAAGACTCTTGAGAGTCCCTTGGACCTGTCTCTTATACACATCTTATATTTGAATGATATCACACAATATGCATTCAAAAGGACCAATTGGAGAAGTAATGAGGGAGGAAAGGAACAGGCCAAGCTGACTCCATCTTGAAGAAGGAAACTCCATCTTGCACTTTCAGTGAACCTTGGACTATGTGCCTGGTAGCCATGGGGATAATATACCTATGGCCAAACTGGCCTCCTGGACTGATAAACACAAGATTCCATACCAAGATTTCTCGTCGCCAAAAAGAATGTAATAATCCCCTATGTAGTCAATCGCTTTTGTAATCTTTATGGCACCCATTGGTATAGGCTACAATGTGTAACCAGCTGACCCTTCTGATTCTGAATCATGGCTGTAACCTGATTGTAGCTCCCTTTAAAACTTTCCAGCCTAGGTTTAAGGAATTTGGGGATGTGGGCTTGAGCAGTACACTTAAAGTATATAAGGTTTTCACAAAAGTCAGTCGGGATCCTTGACTAAGAGGTGACTCTGTTTTGGGCCTGCTGGTGAAATAAGCTGCACTCCATTATCTGCATTGTCCTTCTGAGTGAGTTTGTTTCCCGGAACACGTGGCTACAACAGTAACAGTAGGAAGAATTGTAATGTCAAGGTACATGAATCAGAATGAGGGAGAGGAACTGAACTAAATATTTATGGCATGAGGCATGATCACCTGATTCATCAGTCTCACAAGTGGATGGTGTTGCTAATGGGATTCAAAGAGTCTAGACAGAAAGACATTCTGCAGCCCACCCTATTAGGGATGCCCTTTCTAATAGGATAGGAGTAGCTGAAGACTCTGCTCCCTTTAAAAGTGATTGGCTGGCTTGGCCATCATTTGCTTCTTTTACTTCCATTTTTCTAGGCCATCATTTTTCTTTTACTTTCATTTACCTGGCCTCTCTTTTGATAGAAATCCTTGCTACTCTTCCTTTAAACATGCTAACACCCAAAATAGAGTTATAGTCTCCCAGACCCAAAAGCCATTCTCCTTTCTCCCCTATAATATGAGATGACCAGTTAAGGAATCAACCTTACAATTTAACTTCCTAGAAGGCAGTCTTTATCTCCATTTCAAGTTGAAAAAGGGACACCACCAAGAATAGTCAACAGGAATATCTCTAAAAATATGACTGTTTTCACTTTTCATATTTTTTATGTAAGTGTAGTATGAAACCCAGTTTAAACCTAAGTTAGGTTAAACCTAGGATTTGACATGTCTGGACCTGTCTGGAAGACTAGTCAGGTCAACCTGCTGCTGCTGCTGCTAAGTCGCTTCAGTCATGTCCGACTCTGTGTGACCCCATAGATGTTAGCCCACCAGGCTCCCCCATCCCTGGGATTTTCCAGGCAAGAGTACTGGAGTGGGGTGCCATTGCCTTCTCCGAGTCAGGTCAACCTAGCAGGGATCTATTTAAATGACAGGTAGGAAGTTTCTGTGAAATGGATGGCATCNCCAGGCTCCCCCATCCCTGGGATTTTCCAGGCAAGAGTACTGGAGTGGGGTGCCATTGCCTTCTCCGAGTCAGGTCAACCTAGCAGGGATCTATTTAAATGACAGGTAGGAAGTTTCTGTGAAATGGATGGCATCATGGACTCAATGGACAAGAGTTTGAGCAAACTCCAGGAGATAGTGAAGAACAGGAAAGCCTGGCATGCTGCAGTCCATGGGGTCACAAAAGTCCAACACAACTAAGCTACTGAACAACATCTTACGTTGAATTCGTGCATTGCTTTTCAAGTCTACTCTATCCTTGTAATTTTCTGTCTATTCATTCTATTATTTTTGAGAGTTTGCTACTAAAACTCCAACTAAAAATCTTAATTTATCTACTTCAAAAAATAACTGTAATATATAGTGGAATTGTATGCAATTTTGTTCTGTATTTTCTAAGTCTCCTATAAATAGGTTATCATAATTTCACAATTTAAAAAAGGAAGAAGAAAAAAAGGAGATTAAAAATGATAAGAAAAGGATAATGGCTGAGAACTTTGACAATAGGAATGATTCTCAAGATTGAAGAAAAATTCTGCCACACGTGAGAAGTGCTAACTTCGCAAATGTATGGCAACCAGCAAGACATGAGGTAAAAGGAGATGAAAGAAATGGGCAGCTTTTGAATATGCAGCTTGTCAGCATGAACTCTGGATGCACCTTGCTGCTGCTGCTAAGTCACTTCAGTCATGTCCAACTCTGTGTGACCCCATAGACGGCAGCCCACCAGGATCCCTTGTCCCTGGGATTCTCCAGGCAAGGACACTGGAGTGGGTTGCCATTTCCTTCTCCAAAGCATGAAAGCGAAAAGTGAAAGTGAAGTCACTCAAGAGGCAGAGTGCTGCTGCTGCTGTCACTTCAGTCGTGTCCAACTCTGTGTGACCCCATAGACGGCAGCCCACCAGGCTCCCCCATCCCTGGGACTCTCCAGGCAAGAATACTGGAGTGGGTTGCCATTTCCTTCTCCAATGCATGAAAGAGAAAAGTGAAAGTGAAGTCGCTCAGTCTGTCCGACTGTTAGCGATCCCATGGACTGCAGCCCACCAGGCTACTCCGTCCATTGGATTTTCCAGGCAAGAGTACTGGGGTGGGGTGCCATTGCCTTCCCCGAAGAGGCAGAGTGGGAGTTACTTATTCAGTTGTCCCATAAATATTTGTTGGGCATCTACGATGTGCCAAAAACTCTTCTAGATACTGGGGATAGGGCAGTGAACAAAATTAAATCCCTGCCCTCATGGAGCTTTTTGTTAATAGGAGAAATGAATGACAAACATACTTTTTGAGTAAGACTCTTGAGAGTCCCTTGGACTGCAAGGAGATCCAACCAGTCCATTCTGAAGGAGATCAGCCCTGGGATTTCTTTGGAGGGACTGATGCTAAAGCTGAAACTCCAATACTTTGGCCACCTCATGCGAAGAGTTGACTCATTGTAAAAGACTCTGATGCTGGGAGGGACTGGGGGCGGGAAAAGGGGACGACCGAGGATGAGATGCCTGGATGGCATCACTGACTCGATGGACGTGAGTCTGAGTGAACTCCGGGAGCTGGTGATGGACAGGGAGGCCTGGCGTGCTGTGATTCATGGGGTCACAAAGAGTTGGACACGACTGAACTGAACTGAAGTACTCTGGAGAAAAATAACAGAGCAACTGAATCAGGGAGTCACAGGGTGGGCAGAGCAAAGAAAAGTATTTATACTCAGGGGTTGGGAAGACCTCTCAGGCAAGGTAGCTTTGATCACAGACCTAAAGGAAGTGAAGACCTACAAGTTTAAACACAGTGAAAATGCTGCCAATAGAACTTATTGAAATTTAAAAAATAAATACAATAAATACATACATAAATAAAACTGTCAAAAAAAGAAATATACTTATTTTTAAGTATTAGTTGCTCAGTCATGTCCAACTCTTTGCAACCCCATAGACTGCAGCCAACCAGGGCTCCTCTGTCCATGGAATTCTCTAGGCAAGAATACTGGAGTGGATAGCTATTCCCTTCTCCAGAGGATCTTCCCAACCTAGGAGTCAAACCGGGTCTCCTGCATTGCAGGCAAATTCTTCACCAAGTGAGCCACTAGGGAAGCCCCCATCTTAAGGGATGACTTATTCAAAATATACACATTTACTGAAAGGACAGCAGGATGGGTTGGACGGGTGATTCTGAGCACAAGGTACTTTCTGCCACTTATATGGTCCTCAGTACAAGTTCACCTGGGCTAAATTTCCAGGAAAAGGAGCTGCAGTAAAACAGTGAATAAAACCCAAAAGACCCATTTATTACAAACCCATTAAGAATAAAAGCACTACTAGACAGTACTATTTTATCATTTTCTGCAAGAGTGTAGCTCAGTTTGGAGTGTCAGAATTATGAACTCAGGGAATGGAAGCAGGTGGCTGGTCAACCACTGCCAGTATCCAAAATGTGGACAAAATTTATTATTATTACTAATAATCAAGAAATAATGCTTTGAACCATGAATAACCCCAGTAAGATAATTTTCAGTGTCTTATTCAGTACCCAACAACAGCTTAGACTGTGGAATACTGTAGATTTGTGTCTAGAAAATCAATAGTATAAAATCATGCAGAAATAGTCCCTTGAGAATTATTTCCCACTTGGAGTAGTTATGACCTCATGTTCTCAAACTTTTATAGGACAATTTTGATAAGTATAGTTGTAATTAAAAGTATATCTATTTACAGTCACATATAAAAAATATTCATTTGAGGACTATTTCTGCTTGCAACTCTGTAGTGTAAAATGGATGAAAGATCTAAATGTAACACCAGCAACTATAAGACTCTTTGAGGAAAACATAGGCAGAACACTCTCTGACATAAATCAGCAAGATCTTCCATGACCCCACCTTCCAGAGTAATGGAAATAAAAACAAAAATAAACAAATGGGACCTAATTAAACTTAAAAGCTTTTGCACAAGGAAGGAAACAATAAGCAAGGTGAAAAGGCAGCCTTCGGAAGGGAGAAAATAACAGCAAACGAAATGACTGAAAAAAGAATTAATCTCCAAAATANCCAGAGTAATGGAAATAAAAACAAAAATAAACAAATGGGACCTAATTAAACTTAAAAGCTTTTGCACAAGGAAGGAAACAATAAGCAAGGTGAAAAGGCAGCCTTCGGAAGGGAGAAAATAACAGCAAACGAAATGACTGAAAAAAGAATTAATCTCCAAAATATACAAGCAGCTCATGTAGCTCAATACCAGAAAAACGAACAACCCAATCAAAAAGTGGGCAAAAGAATTAAACAGACATTTTTCCAAATAAGACATACAGATGGCTAACTCTGTAGTATAAAGTAATCATCCATTGTTTTACCTGATATCCCTGACTTTAATGCCAGCAAGTGTGCTCTCCAGAAGAACTTCTGGGCTTCCATGTAGGGAGGACAATGGAAACAGCATCTTTGTGTTTCCTTGGTTATGAACTCAGGACTAAATTTAGGACTTGGCTGCTATAATACACAAACCCTTTACCTGATGTATGTACTTCCTCATTTTGTTTAACTAAAGTTCTTTTGTTTTCTTTTTAATTGTCCTGCTTATTACATTTTTGCATATTCAAAGCAGAATCAAATCTGTGTCTGAGGAAATTGAGCTTAGACATCATACATAAACAGATTATATTAAAACCAATTAAGGGGCTTCCCAGGTGGCACTAGTGGTAAAGAATCTGTCTGCCAAGGCAGGAGACAAGAGACAGGAGTTCAATCTCTGCATCAGGAAGAAGTCCTTGAGTAGGATGCCACTCTACTAGATACTACACGCCACTCTGGTATTCTTGCCTGGAAAACTCCATGGACAGAGGAGCCTGGCTGGCTACAGTCCATGGGGCTGTAAAGAGTCAGACATGTTAGTGCACACANCCATGTGCTTTTTGGTATCCTGGTCTGCCTGGCAGCAGCATCGGCACACTGCCGCTAGGAAAAATTGAAGGCAAGAAGAGGAGGAGATTGTGCGACATCTCCCGTCTGATGGACACGAATTTGAGCAAGATCTGGGAGACAGTAGAGGACAGGGAAGCCTGGCGTGCTGCAGCCCATGGGGTCACAGAGAGTTGGACACGACTGAATGACTAAACAACAACTGGCCCCAGCCAGTCCCACCCGTGCCAACCTAGCTCCCCTTTTTCCCTTTCACACACAAATTATCCACACATATAAAGGCAAAGTCTTCTGATACAATTTCTCAGCAACTGAGACTTCCCCTCTCCACTCTAAGCTGTCATATCTAGATGTCCCAAGGCTGAGATTCCTTGTGCTTCGTAAAGCATTGTAAGCTACTACCCAGTGTCTGCCTGTCTATCACATAACAGAAGCATCCTCAGAGCACGGAAGAGTGAGAAATCCTGGCAAGGGGTCATGGGGCTAGAAAGAAGAGAAGGACATCAGGAGACACCTTGGCATTTGGGGATCTTGAGACAAAGAGATGGGGGTGGGGGAGCCAGACTGGAGAAGCAAGGAAGGGACAGTCTATAGGGAGAGCTTAAAAATAATAGCCAAAGCTGCAGATGTGTATAGAACCCTTTGCACTATATATATTCAGAGACCATCCTCTAGATAAGTGGGGAGGCTGCAGAGGGACATTTATCACAGGTTCTCACTCAATCTTCCCAGCATTATTTGAAAAGTTGTTGTCAACGTTTCCACTGCCTCAGTAACCTGCAGTTCTTATTTACAAATTTACAATTAAATGAATCTATTGTTCAATTTCCAATTTAAAGTTCTTTTAAAGACTTTGGCAAAAATCACACTTTTTTTTTTTAACAAAGAGCAAAATAACCGTAGTTAGAGTTTGTCTTATTTTTAACTGAGAGAATTTTCTGTAGCTAGACATAAAATAGGAGCTGAAACAGGAGTAAAGAAATAGAAGGGATAGGCCAAAGGCATCTGACACAACCTCCACTGGGCTGCTGCTTACCTTTCTCGTGGACTCACCTCTCTCTCTGCTGATGGAACTGGAGATATGCAGATGCACTTTCGGTATCTAATATTCTACCTGGGTGGGAACTAAGTGTGCCAGCCTGCACTCTGCCCAGCTTTGCCCAGGTGTGGCAGATGCCTCTACCCTGCTGGGTCAGTACTGCCTAACAATTCAAGAAAGCTCCTGCAACATTCGCATGTCTGCACGTAGAACAAGACACGGTTACGTTATTCATTTGGAAACTCGATCTCACATCTCTAGTCTCCCTTTGAAGTTGCCTTTTCAATCTATCTTCATTCCTCCAGCCACCAACTTTACTATGTCCTCAGTCCCCAAACAGGAGTTCTGTCTTGGGCCTCTCACTCTGCCCACTCTTTTGGAACCTTCTCATCCCTTCCCCTGGCTTCCATTACGATCTTTCTATCCAAAGCATCTTCACCTGTATCTTCTTCTTAGAGTTCCCTCCTGAGTTCTAGACCCTAATGTCAAACTGTACACTAGCCAACCCCTCTTGAATATCCAGCAGACATCTCCAACACCAATGTCAAGGATGGAACTCATTATTTTTTCCCACCCCCACCCCCCACCCTGCTCCCAAAGGCTGCATTCCGCATCTCAGCACACAACACCATGGCTATTTTCCTGGATCAACAATCTGGGGGCCACTCTGGGCTTTTCATGCTCATTCACACAAGTATCCTCTCCCTCCCATAGTTCACATCAAAATAATTACTCAATCCGGTCATCCTAAAGAATTTCACCATTCTTCACTCCCCTGCTTCCAGCCTAGAGCAGCCTCTTTCCTCTGTTAAAAAAACATGATGTTTCCATATTCCCTTGCATTCTCTTTAGTTCCCATTGGAAAAATCCAGAGTGTTCTAAAAAGGTAAAACTCATGAAGTCAATTTACCATTAAAGTAGGCTAATAATTTCCAGGGTTCATGGATTCAAATCTAAAAGTCTTAATGTTGCATGAAAGTCTGCTTATCCTTTTTGACTTAATAAAGAGCTATCCTTCTCTCTTTCTGTCAGCATTAGTTTCTATTTATTCTCCTTTACACACTTTAAGTACCAAGTTCCAACTTACCTCAGAGATGACCTTCATTCCAGGTGTTTGTTTCTTTTTTTTTCCAGCTTAACCTCTTGCTTTGGCCTGGCCACTTCTTAGTATTAGTAATAATACTACTTTGTAAGATTGGCCTGGAACCATATTCAATATCTTATAATAACCTATAATAAAAAAGAATCTGAAAAAGAATATATATGTAACTAATCACTTTGCTCTACACTTAAAACTAACACAAAATTATAAATTAACTTCATTTTTTTTTATTAAAAAAAAAAAGATTGACCTTCCCCTGTTTTCAAACTACTTAGATCCCTGTGGCAAGCATGGTTAGTTTCCCATAACAAATCCACTCAGATCATCTTTCATAATAACACAACCAAGATTGTGTTCTGTGTGGTAATGTGACCAGTTATTAGCTTCTGTTTAGAAGTAGTCATGTGACCTAGCGGTCATGTGACCTAGTGGTCATTCTTGTCATTCTGACCATTAAGAGTTCATCAGAAGTCTCCTAGAGAGGCTTACAAAAGCAATTTGTTTAAGAGAAAATTGGTTGACATGTGTCTTTGCCTTTTGCACTTTGCCTTGGTCTTTCTTTTTTCTGCTTGTACTTGTGGATAATGTCGGGATATGAGGTGAAACCCAACCTTTTAAGACTATGAGGACAAAACTCACATTATGATGGTGGGACAGGAAAATCAATGGAACTTGAGTACTTTCTGGTTTCTCTGGACTCTGATATATCAGGGTGGAAGACCTTTTATATTTTTAAGCTTACTCTCGTGTGCATTACTATCTACCTCGAATAATGCCAGACACAATGTAGAAACAATAACTAAGGAGTGAATAGAGATGAAGAAGAAAAATCAAGTGTAGCGCTTTCAGAGGGTAGCGGACATGAGCTCCTCCTAGACTCTATCTCTTCAGTCCTTTTAAAGGCTTAAAGTGTTCAAGATTCTATGAAACCTTAACTATAAACACCTGGATATGAATATCTAACTCTCACTGATCATGCATCTGATTTGAAACTCAAAAAGCTTGGTTAAAATGCAGACTTTTTATGGGTAGGGAAAGAGGTCATTCATATCAATGCTCAAATTAGTTTTCAAGTCATCTATTTACAGTGCTCTTTTATACCTGGGGAGACTAGGACCAGGACCCTATATAAATGTTCCTGGGGTAAAGGAAGCAAATTGGAGATAATGAGAAAGGGGTGTCAAAATACAGTCTGAAATATTATGAAGTGCTCCTGTACCAATATCTGTGTTGGCCAAAAAAAGAGAAAGTTTCTAATTTCACACAGGACAGCTCTCCAAGGATCAACGGGTATAATCTGTTATCTCCTTTACATCTGAAGCATTGGCTCCACTGACACAGCCACCAAAGGAGTGATACGATTTTTACCCACTGCTCAGTTCAGTTCAGTTGCTCAGTCATGTCTGACTCTTTGCGATCTCATGGACTGCAGCACGCCAGGCCTCCCTGTCCATCACCAACAACTGGAGTTTACCCAAACTCATCTCCATTGAGTCGGTGATGCCATTCAACCATCTCATCCTCTGTCATCCCCTTCTCCTCCCACCTTCAATCTTTCCCATCATCAGGGTCTTTTCCAATCAGTCAATTCTTTGCATCAGGTGGCCAAAGAAGTGGAGTTTCAGCTTCAACATCAGTCCCTCCAATGAACACCAGGACTCATCTCTTTAGGATGGACTGGTTGGATCTCCTTGCAGTCCAAGGGACTCTCAAGAGTCTTCTCCAACTCCACAGTTCAAAAGCATCAATTCTTCAGCGCGCAGCCTTCAACTCTCACATCCATACATGACTACTGAATAAACCATAGCTTTGACTAGATGGACCTTTGTTGGCAAAGTAATGTCTCTGCTTTTTAATATGCTGTCTAGGTTGGTCATAGACTAACTGAGATCCAGTTAAAAACAGCTACAGGGACTTCGTGGGTGGTCCAGTGGTCAATAGCCTGGGCTACCCCTGCCGGGGGCCCGGGGTCAATCCCTGGTCAGGGAGCTAAGATGACTCATGCAGCGCACGTGCCCACCTCTCCCCACCAAAAATGGCCACAGGATATGCAGTACAGTGATTCAGAGTCGTAGTTGTGGTAGGAATTGTTGATGGGAATGAAAATACTTTTTCTTCCAATTGCCAATCTAGGGTATCATCCATGGAAATAATGACAGACTGCCATATAGCACATAATTTATACCTGCTTAATATGCAAAATGGAGAAGGAAATGGCAACCCAGTCCAGTGTTCTTGCCTGGAGAATCCCAGGGACGGGGGAGCCTGGTGGGCTGCTGTCTATGGGGTCGCGCAGAGTCGACTGAAGTGACTTAGCAGCAGCAGCAGCAGCAATATGCAAAATGGGCTTCCCGCACGGTGTTAGTGGTAAAGAATCCTCCAGCCAATGCAGGAGACAGACATAAGAGATGCGAGTTTCATCCCTAGGCGGAGTTCTTCCCTAGGTCAGGAAGATCCCCTGGAGTAGTAAGTGGTAACGCACTCCAGTATGCCTGCCTGGAAAATTACATGCACGGTGCAGCCTGGCGGGTCACAGTCCATGGCGGGGGGTGGGGGTGGGGTCACAAAGAGTCAGACACAGCTGAGCGCAATATGCATAATAGTAAGTATAGGGCAGAAAAGGGATAAAGATTAAAATAATGACTTCTGAAGGATGTTACTGAGCATGTGACTTTAAGAAGGAAAAACAAATTAATTGTCACAAAGTTAATTCTTAATGGCTAAGAAAAAAAACTGAATGCTTATTGAACTTCCTTAAAAACAGTCACTGAAAAGATAGACAAGTAACAAGGAGGCAGAATACAGAGAGAAAAGAAAGAGGTAGAGTGTTTTCTAGCTCTCGGATGTTGAGTCTACTTTCCAAAAAATTCTAACTATGTAAGGAATAAAGATTTTTTTTTTTTTTTTTTGCCAGTGGTAAAAAGTACAATATAATGAAAAGTAAATCAGAAATGCTGACAGCTGACACATTATCACTTTAGGTGTTATACATGAGCCAAAGTAAATAAAATATAGGTTAATTGGGATTACAGTTTTCAAAAGTACTTTTGTTTGGATTTAAGAAATGAAGAATCTCTGAATTCAGACAATTAAATTAAAATGATAGGCTTTTTCTTTTTTATTTGTTCTTTATAATGAAAGAAATTTCACTAATGGTCTTCATTTTCTGAAGAGCTACAGCGGTTATCTTACCATGTTAAGCACTGTGGTCTGTGAGCTGAAAAAAAAAAAAATGACATGTGGAAACGTCAACCTCTGTTAACAATCGAAGTACTGTTAGCAGCAAAGGGACAAGCTTCAACAAGACAAGCTAGGTATGGCATTTATCTTCCTTTCGGAGGAAAATAAACGATTTGGATTGATTAAAGAAAGAGATTGAAAATGCATTGAAAGACAAATGGAAGACCAAACAAAAACGTGATAAACACTTGTCTTTTGTTTGGGAAGATAAATTTTATATCTTCCATCAGAAAAAATGCGGCTCAGAATCTAGCCACCACAAGCCACGGTAGGTGTTAAGGATTGCTGAAAAGCCGATTCCAGGGAATATCTGCCGTGCTTCGCTCCTGAAAATGCTTGAAAAAGAGTAAAAAGCCCTGAGGCCTGGCTAGCAGGTGTGTGACCACCTTCTCATCACAAGAGAGACAGGAGAAGAAAGAGTCTCTTTCAAATTTGTTGCAAAATGATCTTTCTGTCCTACCACCCTAAATATGCACGGTTGATGATGACTTCAAAGTGGGGTCTCTACAGCCAAAGACAATACTGATTGATTGAATCATTCTCAATTTAGTGGCTGATAAATTGCCTTCATGGGCCTTGCGATGTCTAAGGCCCAATGTAAGATTTATCAGCATGGGCATGATATTTTGAAAAGACTAATTCAGGAAAAATTGCAGCCTAAAAAATGTCTTTTTTTTTTTTAAACTGAAGTTCCAATGAAAGACTGATGATGCATGTTGGACAAGCTTCTGGCTCTAGCGAGAGAGCACAGGCTTCCCTGCAGTCACTCTGAGTCAGTCACCTCAGGCAGGCATTGTGCACACATCATCCAAGCAGTGAAGGGAAGAAAGAAAAATGGGTTGACCAGATGAACATTGCTTTCTCCACTTCCTCAGACTTTCTCCCCAGGTCTATACTGGGCATGAAATCAGGGATCCAAGATCCCCTTCTTGGGTACTAAGCCGGATTGCCAACAGCCACCTCAGGCATACACTTTCCCTTTGACTATAACATTGTCAGAAGGGTAACAAAATTAAGATGTGGTTGCCGTCCTAGGAGAGAAGGGTGGCCGAAGTCCTTTCTCCTTCCTGGTTTTCATCATCTTCTCCCAGGAGAGTCACAGGCAAGTGAAACGATGAGGTCATGGGGTTTTAGGTTGGGCATCAACCCTCAACAATGATGCCAAGTACATCAGAAGCATCGTAATTATTAGGCTAGTCTATGAAGCATTTCCTGCTTCCTTGAGCCACACTTGGTCATTCCCTGATAATTACTGCCTCAGGACTTTATATCTACTTTTATTGCAACACTTAATGAGTTGAATGATTTATTTATATGTCCATTTCTTCACTGCCCTATGACGTGTTAAATTATGAGTCCTCCACAGCACAGCTACTGTCCTATAGGTCCTGTCTCCTCTCTCAGGCCCATCCTTCTCTCCCTCTGTCCCCAAACCTGCAAGTGTCTAGCACGTACGTGGCACTTACTAGACAGTCGTAAAACATTCACTTGTTGAACAAATAAATGGACAATTTGCAGATCTGAGCCAACGCAGTAAATGGAGAAAAGCTTCTAAAGAGAACATCAAAAATGACCCTGTCACTTTTGCATCCCCAAGTATTGAACTACATTAACTTTGAAGTCAGAAAATAAAGGAACTTGTATGAAAAAAAATGGAACATTTCACGGGCATGTGGTTACATAGGTAGGCATTTTCCTCCAGGTATAATGTTATTTTGAGTCTAACAATGCCAATAGCATTGTTCTGAATGAAATGAAATATTACACTTCTGTTTGTGAAACCGTTTCCCACTAGATATTTGAGCGGATGAGTACACTGCGAAACGTGTATGTAACAGCAGGTCCAAGCCAGGAGCAAACACTGGACCTGAGATCCAGGATGCAGTAAATGCAGCTAGGGAGGAAACAAACAAAAAGCCAGCAAAAGAGGGAAGGTCCTTAATGAATGAAAGAAGGGGGACTCACAGGTGGTTTAAAGTGAAATCACACTCCTCCAGGGAAGTGGGTACCTGTGTGTCCTCTGTCATTTTGCTTGGAACTTGGGAGGATAACTCTCAGTCCTGCTTAACTAAACTGCTGCTCCTCACCTAGCCCTTCCAAAATCAGGTATACCCTCACATCTGGGGACTAGCAGCTTAGAGGAACATGATAGAAAGGTGGTGTTGCTCAGAGGAGAAGCCAGAATCCAGCATCAGGGAGAGTGAGCCTGAGAGGGGGTGGGCTCCCAGGGCCCAGGGAAGGATGAGTGTGATGCTCGCCCATGGTGGTCCCTGCATGTACAAAGGCAAGACCCCCACATTCCCTTCTAAGTGGATTGCAGAATCACATTCATATTGCTTCCTCTCACCTCCTCTCCTTTTAACAACTGATATGTCAGCAGACATTTTACCTTTAAAACCTGTTGCAGAGGCACCTCTTTTGGGCACTAGAGAAGGAAAGCAAGCATTCACCTGTTCCTTCCCTCCTGTGTTTTTTGGTGCTGCCAAGCTGAAGGAGAGGTTAGAGAATAGCAGAGGGGAGTAAGGCAGAGGCCTTCCTAATGGCAATTCACAGAGGAGATTCTAGAGAATTCCAAGCCTGGTAGAGAAAACTGGAAGAACACTTGTGGAGTAGAGGTGGCCCCGAGATGAGATGTTTTTTTAAAGATTTTTTTTATGTGGACCATTTTTAAAGTCTTTATTGAATTTGTTACAATATCACGCCTGTTTTATGTTTTGTTTTTTTTATGCCAGGAGGTATGTAGGATCTTAGCTCCTCGACCAGGGATCAAACCCATATCCTCTTCATTGGAAGACGAAGATTTAACCACTAGACCACCAGGTAAGTCCCCCAACGATGGGATTTTTATAAGCAATAGTCTGAGTGCATGAAAGACAACCTATGGATGGCTCCTTTAGTTGTCTTTGTGTGTATCAGGGAAGAAAGACTGAGATGGGGTAGAGGATGAACAGGGAGTGTTGGCAATTCCTGTCCCCATGTCATGGGAGAGACTTAACAGTCATTCATTAGTTTCAAATGTTAAATATAGTTCATTTTGTTTTTTAAAAAATAGTCAAAATTCTAAGTTTCTTATAATCAAATGTACCCATTTGGACAAAAATACATCTTTTTCTCGCTTTAGCATGAATGAATTTATAGATTGTTTCACTGGAAATAAACCTATTAGAGAAAAAATTATAGATAAAGCACTCCATCTTCGGTTGTGGCATTTAATCTTGAAGCCTCTTAGTAGAGATCAGATGCCTTCTTTCTTCTAGTTTGTCTAACTCTTATTCATCCCTAGAGAATGTTAATGACTATATTTTTATATGCCAATTTGCCTCCTGCTGAAAATTGTCTTCTAATCCTCTTTAAAAATTCTCTTATTCTAATCAACCTCTGGAGGAATTTATTGTCTGAACAGAGGTGTTCTTGCTTTGATTTATACAAATCACTGTGCAATGTCAACAAATGCTTGGCTGATGACTTGGCTTGCACAAATTTGCCTGGAAATTACAAATACCATCTACCTAAGTTTCCAAAGGAATTGGCATGTCCTGCTGTGGCATTTCCTCCTGCATTTCATCTTGGTTCTTTTGTAAATGAAATGAAATGAATGAAAATCATTTCATCCTAAGTGTGTACCTAAAGTGTTTTAGTTATTTTAATATTTAGATGATAGCACACCTGTGTCCACTTTGTTCCCCCTTATTCTAAAGATTAACGTGTAGTCATTTTGATTAATGTGTAGCAGTATAAATAACATGAACTATCAGACAAAAACGGGCTTCCCTGGTGGTTCAGCAGTAAACAATCTGCCTGCAAAGCAGGAGATACAGGTTCAATCCCTGAGTCAGGAAGATTTTTTGGAGGAGAGCACAGTAACCCACTCCAGAGCCTGGAATGGGAAATAAACCTCTACTAGTAAAACAACCTATAAATTAATATATCCTAAAATAAGAAAAAGATGTATTTTGTCCAAATGGGCATATATGACTCTTGCCTGGAGAACCCCATGGACAGAGGAGCCTGGCAGGCTGTGGTCCACAGGGTTGCAAAGAATCAGACATGATTGAATTGACTAAGCATGCACACACACGGGCATCGAACAAAAATAAAGGTTCTTATAACTGTTTCTTTACAATCAGTTGTTCAGTATTAGACCATCTGAATGTTTTACCTGAACTTTCCGTTATCATTTTAATGCTAGGGTTTTTGTTGTTATTCAATAAATACTTATGACACAAGTTCTATACCCAAGTTTACAATGGTATTTATTTCAGGAGAGAAGGAAAAAGGCTTAACACATCATTCCTGTTTCTAAAAAGCTTAAAACACCATCTTGAACACACAGCTGTCAGGGCCTCTCTGAGTATCACCAGTGGCCCAGAGACAAAAAGTTGCTCTTGAGGAAGTTGGGTGAAACTAAAGACCTCACTTCCATACGCACTGCTTTGATGTGTCCTGGGGACACACTTCCTTTGCTGGGGGCTTGGAAAAAGTAATCCCTTGCTGGACAGTTACAGCCCAGCTACAGTTCTCTTTCTAAGGAAGAAGATGAGATCAGATGTGGGTGATGAACTAAACATTTTGGCCACAAGCGTCTTTAAAAAGAAACTCTTAATTGTGGCTTGTGCTCTAGCGCACATTCTTCTAAACAAGATTTAGAAATGGCTTTGCTCTTGAGGAAATCTCTCCCAGTTGTAAAGAAATAAGCCTAGAGAAGAGAAATAAATGATAAGTTTATTTCTTATTGGCTGAACTCTAGATAACTTCCCCCCAACCCCACTTGGAAGGACAGATAAAAGTCCAATAGGTTATATGTGCCTATTAAGTTTTTACATAAGCAACACTTACTAGCCCTGATTTATGTGATCTGAAAATTCTCTGGGTGCAATTAATTAAAAATGAGATCAAAGTTATATATTCCCTTTGATGTCTTATTTATATAATTAATTTCTGTCAGTAGAAAGTAATCACAATGTCATGTGTACCATGTGAATACAGGCGCGTCCTTTCTGACACTGTTGTTTTTAATTTCTTAGCTTTTCCTCCTGTAGGGTATGTTCTGTGATGTGACATCTTGTCTATTCTCACTGCTTCCTTTTCTACATACAGACTTGGTGGTCTTTCTAACTGTTTAAGTGTTCTGGCTTATTTTTACTTTATTGACATAACTTCTCCAGACTTCACATTGTTCCCTTGAAGCTCTGAGATCTTGAGTCTATTCTTAGGTAAATAGCATAGTAAAGAATATAGTGGTAATATCTGTAATGTGCTTAAATTGCAATCCTAATGCTTATTACCTATATTCACTCCCTATATCATGTCTTGGCATTTTCATAGGATAAAGTTGCACATTTAAAACGCTAATTAGACATATTATTGAGTATTTGGAAACTAGTTATTTCTAATTCAAGCAGTTGCCTGCCAAAAAGTTAATAATCTATCAAATGTTCTGAAAATAACCAACTGTGAGTTATCAGCAAAACTCTGTTCATTTTGTGCATCTGCATAAAATTGATTTCGGGTTCGGCCCTGCCATGAGATAGTTCTATCATTTGAGTCAGGTCTCTTATTTTTTCTGAATACCTGTTACATCCTAACAAATGGAAAGAGTGCCTTTCCACCCTGCCTCATCAGGTGGTTAGAAATTTTTTTAAATCAAGGTTATTTCAAAGGCAGAATCATAAGCATCATCATTCCTCAAAATGATTTCAATTTATTGACATATCTGAAAGAGCAGCAAGAATTAACAGAAGAGTTAACACCGAGAGATCACAACAATAATTGCTGGTAAAAATTCTGACTTCAATCTAAGGATTAGGAAAATCATATTAGGACATTTTTTCCTCTAAGGCAGAGAAACCGGAATATCTCAATATTAGTAAGAAACAGGACTCAGAATGAAAAAAATAAATTTTTCTAAAACTATCACTCATTTTAATTTGACCTTTTTTCATTAAAAATCAGGTAAGATTTAAAATCATTAAATAAATTAAAATTGATTTTGAAATGGGAATCTATACTAAGAGAATACAAGGACAACATTAGTTATTTATTAGTTAGGTACAACCTGTCTTGCTGTAACAGAGACCCTGGATACAACAGTTTAAATAAGATAGCTTATTTCTTACACAGTAATTGTCCAGAGATGGGCAGACAGTCCAGCCTGGCAAGACAGCTGAGCTTATATATTCATTCAGGGATTCATGGTTCTCCCATCTTGATGCTCTGCCTTCCTTTATGGCAGCAGTTCTCAAACTTTTTGGTCTCAGAATTGCTTTACATTTTTGAAAATTACTCAGGACTCCAAAGAACTTTTGTTTGTAAATATTATACCTATAAGTGTTTATTGTATTCAAAATGAAACCAAGTTTAATTAACTCATTAATTTCTCATTAAGAAATAATTCTTATAAAAATAAGACTGTATTAGTTTTCAGTTTCTACTATAATAAATCACCACAAATATAGGGACTTAATACAGCATTATTTATCTATGGTTCTGGAAGTTAAAAATTTAAAGTCAAGGTCTTGGCAGGGCAGCTTACTTCTGGAAGCTTCAGAAAAGAATCCATCTTCTTATCTTTTGCAGCTTCCAAAGTTGCCTATGTTATGTGGATATTGGCCTCTTCCTTAATCTTCAAAGTATATGACTCCAGACTCCAGTTCTTTCATTACATCTTCTTTTTCTGCTTCTGACACTTCTGCCTCCCTTTTGTAAGGATCCTAGTGACTTCATTGTGCCCACCTATTTAATCCATAACATTGCCAGAAAGAAAAACACCAATACAGTATACTAACGCATATATATGGAATTTAGAAAGATGGTAACGATAACTCTCATTATCATTATGCGAGACAGCAAAAGAGACACAGATGTACAGAACAGTCTTTTGGACTCTGTGGGAGAGGGCAAGGGTGGGATGATTTGGGAGAATGGCATTAAAACATGCATAATATCATATGTGAAATGAATCGCCAGTCCAGGTTTGATGCAGGATACAGGATGCTCGGAGCTGGTGCACTGGGATGACCCAGAGGGATGGGATGGGGAGGGAGGTGGGAGGGGGATTCAGGATGGGGAACACGTGTACACCCGTGGCGGATTCATGTTGATGTATGGCAAAACCAATACAATATTGTAAAGTAATTAGCCTCCAATTAAAACAAATAAATTTATATTTTAAAAAATCCACAACATCTCCCCACCTTCTTAATATCTTCACAGTCCTTTTTACCATATAAAGGAACATATTCACAGATTCTGCCCACTAGGATGTGGCTATCTTTGGGGGGTAGGAGTTGTCATTATTCAGCCTATCCCCCGCCCACACACATGAGCCATTAATTTTAACATAAATAACTGTATCTTCCAAAACTAAAACTGAAGTTTAGCCAGAAGGGTGACATTGTTTTACATTTTGCAGATCTCTTCATTGACTTGATAACTAGAAGACAGCTGTATTATCATATCTGCTTCTGTACTCAATCTGTTCTGATGTGTTATTTTGGTTGAAGTATAAGAAAAATAAAAGGGCTTTGCAGGTGGCACTAGTGGTAAAGAACCCGCCTGCCAGTGCAGGAGACACAAGAGACTTGGGTTTGATCCCTAGGTCAGGAAGATTCCCTGGAGGAGGGCATGGCAACTCACTCTAGTATTCTTGCCTGGAGAATTCCATGGACAGAGGAGCCTGGTGGGCTACAGTCCATGGGGTCGCAGTCTGACATGACTGAAGCAACTTAGCACGCATCCATAAAGAAGCAAATTCATCTTCACATAGTCACATATTTGCCAAAAGGANTCTAGTATTCTTGCCTGGAGAATTCCATGGACAGAGGAGCCTGGTGGGCTACAGTCCATGGGGTCGCAGTCTGACATGACTGAAGCAACTTAGCACGCATCCATAAAGAAGCAAATTCATCTTCACATAGTCACATATTTGCCAAAAGGAGGGGTATTTTAAATGACCTCTCAGATAATTGTGGATATGTTTATTTCACACTCCACCACAACCTGACAAGCGGCAGTTTTTTTAAGGTTGGCTGCAATGCAGAATCTGAAACTTTTAATGAACTTTTCATATTCTGCCATGTGAAAACTCATGTGACACTTTGAACTCTCTTACAACATCATATCATCATTATTTGGAAAATACTGATTCACTAGATTGTGCCTATCTTTTGATTATTAGAACATTTTATGACACAATATTTTAAAACATTTAGTATGTCACCACTAATCTCATTAGAGAAGTCTTTAAACCTTGGGAAGCTATTACACTCCCAGCGGAAGACACAAGCTCTCCAATTCTAATTTTTGTTTTCCTTTAAATCTTGAATCTTATCTCTGGCAACACGTATTGCCACTTGTTTTCCTTGAAGCACTAGGCTTCCTTTGTTCATTTTCAAGAAAATGTCTTCCAAGGACCCACGTCTGAATAACGGTGGTTTGTCTGTGAGCTGTTTCTTCAAGTAAAAAATGGTGTGACATTTTAAAAAATATTAAGTGAGCAGCCCAGTCCTCAACTCAAACAGTTGTACGAGGGCTTCTCTTCCGGACAAGCCTCACCCCTCCGTGGGAACAGGTGTCATATGCATATTTTCTTGGTTCTTTACGTCTGCTACTGAAAAATCATTTAACAATAATGATCATTGTTGGTGCTTCATCAGGGGTATTTTTAAATGAGTCTTCCATTTGTTTCTTCTGTGAGAGTATGGCAGGAGGCATGCCGGGACCACTTGTTTTACTAGCACTTTGGTTCACACCAAGGTGCTGGCCTTTCTATCCATCATTGTTTAGTATCATCAGCGCCAATGTCAACTCAGTCAGTAAGGTGAAAAACATCCCAATATTATTATTGAAATCAGTTTTGACAAAGCAGACCCACTGAAAGTGTCTCTGGGACGCCTAGAGGTCTGGGGGTAGCAGATTCAGAGCAACTGCCTTAGGGTGTTACCTTTGCCTGCCTCTAAATCAGTGCCACCTCCACAATCCAGCTTTTTAGGAAGGAAAAGCAGACGTGGAGAGCAAGTGATTTCTTCTCAGAGACGTGACAGAGCAGTGATGCACACTTCATTAGTGGAGACTTAGTCACATGACCACACCGTACTGCTAGGGATGATGGGAAATGTAGCCTCCAGCTAAGCCACCCTGGGTTTAGCAAAAGCCAGATCACTATCAAGGGGAGAATGCTATTAAGGAGACAAGGAATTTTCTGCTATGTGAATCCCATCATATTGCATTGTTCAAGTTGCCATATAATTAGCTTTCTACATATTCATTTATGCTCATGTGTATCTTAAAAAAATAATAAGTTTTCTAAGTAATTCTTCTTAGGAGCTAGGTTTTCCTGCTGCTGCTGCTGCTAAGTCGCTTCAGTCGTGTCCAACTCTGTGTGACCGAACATCCATAAAAATGGTGCAAATCTGAGATTAAAAATAGTAATATTAATCCAACTGAGGCATTCTTAGAACTAGGACAAGTCCTTAACAGTTATTCTGAGGTGGAAATAAGAAGATAATAGTGGTAGTGAGGCATAATTTTCTGTAAATGGAATAGGACTGAAGTAAATATAAGAATACTTAAATTTCTTTATTTTTTAAAGAAAAAAATGAAATGTCTATATATTTCTTTCTTATCCCATACCCTTTTCAAGACAAGAGCATTTATAGTAATGAAAGAAACATGAGCTTTATGTATATTCAGTTCAGTTCAATTCACTGGCTCAGTCATGTCCGACTCTTTGCAACCCCATGGACTGCAACATGCCAGGCTTTCCTGTCGATCACCAACTCCTAGAGCTTACTTAAACCACTCAAACTCATATTCATCAAGTCAGTGATGCCAAAAACCATCTCATCCTTTGTCATCCCTTTCTCATCTCGCCTTCAATCTTTCCCAGCATCAGGGTCTTTTCCAAGGAGTCAGTTCTTCACATCAGGTGGCCAAAGTATTGGAGTCTCAGCTTCAGCATCAGTCCTTCCAGTGAATATTCAGGACTGATTTATTTTAGGATTGACTGGTTGGATCTCTTTGGAGTCCAAGGGACTCTCAAGAGTCTTCTCCAACACCACAGTTCAAGAGCATCAATTCT
This sequence comes from Oreotragus oreotragus, assembly GCA_006410675.1. Taxonomy (NCBI): domain Eukaryota; kingdom Metazoa; phylum Chordata; class Mammalia; order Artiodactyla; family Bovidae; genus Oreotragus; species Oreotragus oreotragus. The sequence continues at coordinate 162,947 of SJYX01022736.1, forward strand.
TCGGTGCTCAGCCTTCTTTATAGTCCAATTCTCACATCCATACATGACTACTGGAAAAACCATAGCTTTGGCTACACAGACCTTCATTGGCCAAGTAATGTCTGTTTTTTACTATGCTGTCTAGGTTGGTCACAGCTTTTTTTCAAGGAGCAAGCATTTTTAATTTCATGGCTGCACTCACCATCTGCAGTGATTTTGGAGCCTCAAAAAATAAAATCTGACACTGTTTGCCCATCTACTTGCCATGAAGTGATGGGACCAAATGCCATGGTCTTAGTTTTCTGAATGTTGAGTTTTAAGCTAACTTTTTCAAGCTCCTTTTCACCTTCATCAAGAGGCTCATTAGTTCTTCTTCACTTTCTGCCAGAAAGGTGGTGTCATCTGCATATCTGAGGTTATTGATATTTCTCCTGGCAATCTTGATTCCAGCTTATGCTTCCTCCAGCCTAGCATTTCTCATGATGTACTTTGCATATAAGTTAAATAAGCAGAGTGACAATATACAGCCTTGATGTACTTCCCGATTTGGAACCAGTCTGTTGTTCCATGCCCAGTTCTAACTGTTGCTTCTTAACCTGTATACAGATTTCTCAGGAGACAGGTCAGGTGGACTGGTATTCCCATCTCTTTCAGAATTTTCCACAGTTTGCTGTGATCCACACAGTCAAAGGCTTTGGCATAGTCAATAAAACAGAAGTAGATGTTTTTCTAGTACTTTCTTGCTTTTTTCAATCTTGTCAATTTAATTTCTGGCTCCTCTGCTTTTTCTAAATCCAGCTTGAAAATCTGGAATTTCACAGTTCATGTACTGTTAAAGACAGCCCCACCACACCCATCAACAGAATATTGGATTAAAAATTTACTGAGCAAGGCCCTGCCCATCAGAACAAAACCCAGTTTCCCACTCAGTCAGTCTCTCCCATCAGGATGTTTCCATGAGCCTTTGATTCTTATCCATCAGCAGGCAGACAGAATGAAAGCCACAATCACAGAAAACTAATCAAACTGATCACATGGACGAGAGTCTTCTCTAACTCAATGAAACTATGAGCTATGCCATGTAGGGCCACTCAAGATGGATGGCTCATGGTGGAGTGTTCTGACAAAATGTGGTCCACTGGAGAAGGGAATGGCAAACCACTTCGGTATTCTTGCTTTGAGAACCCCATGAACAGTATGAAAAGGCAAAAAGATAGGCCACTGAAAGATGTACTCCCAAGCCAGTAAGTGTCCAATATGCGGCTGGAGATCAGTGGAGAAATAACTCCAGAAAAAATGAAGAGACAGAGCCAAAGCAAAAATAATACCCAGTTGTGGATGTGACCAGTGATAGAAGTAAAGTCCAATGCTATAAAGAGCAATATTGCATAGGAACCTGGAACGTTAGGTCCACGAATCAAGGCAAATTGGAAGCGGTCAAACAGGAGATAGCAAGAGTGAACATTGACATTTTAAGAATCAGTGAACTAAAATGGACTGAAATGGGTGAATGTAACACAGATGACCATTATATCTACTACTGTGGGCAAGAATCCCTTAGAAGAAACAGAGGAGCCCTCATAGTCAGCAAAGAATCCAGCAAAAGAAATGCAGTACTTTGATGCACTCTCAAAAATGATAGAATGATCTCTGTTTGTTTCCAAGGCAAACCATTCAATATCATAGTAATCCAAGTCTATGCCCCAATCACTTCTGAAGAAGCTAAGTTGAACGGTTCTATGAAGACCTACAAGACCTTCTAGGACCAACACCCAAAACACATGTCCTTTTCACTACAGGGGGCTGGATGCACAAGTAGGAAGTCAAGAGATATCTGAAATGACAGGCAAATTTGGCCTTGGAGTACAAAATGAAGCAGGGCAAAGGTTAACAGAGCTTTGTCAAGAGAATGCACTGGTCATAGCAAACACCCTCTTCCAACAACACAAGAGAAGATGCTATACATGGATATCACCAGATGGTCAATACTGAAATCAGATTGAATCACATTCTTTGCACCCAAAGATGGGGAGAAGTTCTATACAGTCAGCAAAAACAAGACCGGGAGCTGACTATGGCTCAGATCGTTAACTCCTTATTGCCAAATTCAGACTTAAATTGAAGAAAGTAGGGAAAACCATGTATGACCTAAATCAAATTCCTTATGATTATACAGTGGAAGTGACAAATAGATTCAAGGGACTAGATCTGATAGACAGAGTGCCTGATGTACTATGGATGGAGGTTCATGACACTGTATAAGAGGCAGTGATCAAGACCATTTCCAAGAAAAAGAAATGCAAAAAGGAAAATGGTTGTCTGAGGAGGCCTTACAAATAGCTGAGAAAAGAAGAGAAGTGAAAGGCAAAGGAGAAAAGGAAAGATATACCCATTTGAATGCAGAGTTCCAAAGAACAGCAAGGAGAAGCAAGAAAGCCTTCCTCAGTGATCAATGCAAAGAAATAGAGGAAAACAATAGAATGGGAAAGACTAGAGAGCTCTTCAAGAAAATTAGAGATACCAAGGGAACATTCATGCAAAGATTGGCACAATAAAGGACAGAAATGGTATGGACCTAAAAGAAGCAGAAGATTTTAAGAAGAGGTGGCAAGAATACACAGAAGAACTATACAGAAAAGATCTTCATGACCCAGATAATCATGAGGATGTGATCACTAATTTAGAGCCAGACATCTTGGAATGTGAAGTCAAGTGGGCCTTAGAAAGCATCACTAAGAACAAAGCTAGTGGAGGTGATGGAATTCCTNGGACCTAACAGAAGCAGAAGATTTTAAGAAGAGGTGGCAAGTATACACAGAAGAACTATACAGAAAAGATCTTCATGACCCAGATAATCATGAGGATGTGATCACTAATTTAGAGCCAGACATCTTGGAATGTGAAGTCAAGTGGGCCTTAGAAAGCATCACTACAAACAAAGCTAGTGGAGGTGGATGGAATTCCAGTTGAGCTATTTCAAATCCTGAAAGATGATGCTGTGAAAGTGCTGCACTTGGTATGCCAGCAAATCTGGAAAACTCAGCCATGGGCACAGGAGTGGAAAAGGTCAGTTTTCATCCAATCCCAAAGAAAGGCAATGCCAAAGAATGTTCAGACTAGTGCACAATGCACTCATCTCATATGCTAATAAAGGAATGCTCAAAATTCTCCAAGCCAGGCTTCAAAGGTAGGTAAACTGTGAACCTCCAGATGTTTATTTACATAGAGAAAGAAAAGAAAGTTCTTTTCTCAGGTTCCACATTTGAAAAGGGTGACAAATAATACCTATCTCACACTGATATTGTGATGAATTAAATGAGAGCCTGTGTCAACAAAACTATGATGCAAATCACTAGGCAAGTAAGTAATTATCCTGGTGGAGCCAAAGCTGCTGGTACTGAATTATCTGGAGTTTTTTAGTTCTGGCACTGCTCTTCAACGATTGAAGTCAATGCACAACAGGATTTAGCGTCTCAAATATCTCCGGATAATTAGGTTAAAGAGACACTTTCCAAGGTCCAATGTCCTGGACCAGAGGGTAGACTACATCCCTGATTGGTTTGAATCCAGTGCTTCTATAATGTGCTTTAATAGCCTCTGCCCATATAAGGAAATGGATCTTTTAGATCATATGCGTTAATCCACGCAGCCCCCTCTCTGTAGGGATGAGAAATCAAGACAGTTGGCCAAAGCTAGAAAACAACCTGTGAGAAGGGGTCTTGCCAAGAGCTCAGGAACAGTTTCTCTGTGGAAGTAAATGCTAGTCATTTACTTATCAGGGGGGTGTGTGCTTCTCCCCAGCAGCTAGGGAGCTGGCCTGGGGGTGGGGTGGGGGAGTGTGCTTACTTAACAGATCCTTATCAACCCCTCAGGCCCAAACTTTGCTTTTTGTTAATGTAAACAGATAAAATATCTACCACCTGCTCAATAATTTCCACACAATGTGAACCTTTGGGGACAAAGATGAATTTCTTTTCAATTGCTTGTGGAGTCTGTGAATTGATCAATGAAAGACTGAATGCTTAGATTGTGTAAGAGAAATAGGGTTTCTAATGAACTTGGAGGCGGGGTTTGAGGCCTCTTCCTTTTAGGACTGCCGGCAGGGCAGAGGCAGAGTGCAAAGGAAGACCTGTCATTCCCTGGGCGATGCTGAGGATTGCCCCAGGGCTACCATAAGCGCACCAAGCACATCAAAAGGAAGATGGAACTTGAGAGACAAGCACTAACCAGACCATGATGCTGCTGCAAACAAACGCTGTAAGTTCGGTTTAGCCCTGACAGTCTTCAGGATGAATAAACAAACCAGGGAGCAGGGAGTTCGGGTGGCCATTCAGACTAATCATGAAGAACAGGGTACAGTGACTACATCCTGTGTGCTACACTTAAAAAGAATTTGCACCCGCGACATGAAGGCACAAAAAGATTTTCCAAAAGGAACAAAGCAAGTTTATAAGAGACAGGAAAATGGCTTATTTATTCCTCTTGACTTATGTGTGATGACATGGAATGGAGCATACAGCATCAGTTCAGTTCAGCTCAGTCCAGTCGCTCAGTCGTGCCTGATTCTTTGCGACCCCCTGAACCGCAGCACGCCAGGCCTCCCTGTCCGTCACCATCTCCCGGAGTCCACCCAAACCCATGTCCATTGAGTTGGTATCAGTTCAGTTCAGTCACGTCCGACTCTTTGCGACCCCATGAACTGGAAATTGAACACATAAATGGTTACAATCTGCCAGGCAGTGCTCTCAATCATCACTACAACATGACTAATTTTTATCAGTATATCCATTTTAAAGTTGGTAAAAAAAAAAAAATCAGGGTTAAAGGACATAAAATCACGCAGTTCAGTTCAGTTCAGTCACTTAGTCGTGTCTGACTCTTTGCGACCCCATGAATCGCAGCACGCCAGGCCTCCCTGTCCATTACCAACTCCCAGAGTTCACTCAAATGCACGTCCATCGAGTCAGTGATGCCATCCAGCCATCTCATCCTTTGTCGTCCCTTTCTCCTTCTGCCCCCAATCCCTCCCAGCATCAGAGTCTTTTCCAATGAGACAACTCTTCGCATGAGGTAGCCAAAGTACTGGAGTTTCAGCTTCAGCATCATTCCTTCCATGAACACCTAGGACTGGTCTCCTTTAGAATGGACTGGTTGGATCTCCTTGCAGTCCAAGGGACTCTTAAGAGTCTCCTCCAACACTACAGTTCAAAAGCATCAATTCTTCGTCTCTTAGCTTTCTTCACAGTCCAACTCTCACATAGACACACATAAATACAGGGGCAACCCCAGTTCATCTTTGCAGCGCCCGCATTCATAGAGGCAGCAACCACCACTGCTCAGAGCCCCTGGGGAATCCACGTGTACTGGCGGTTGGGCATACTCAGGATGGTTGGAGGACTGGGTGATAAGAGGACCTTGGCAAACCATCGACTGAGAGTTCCTTAAAAATCTTGAAGCGTGCCACAATGGCCAAAGGATAGTTGGTATTGTCTTAAGTCACTATTGCAATAATGATACTACTCATTATACCACAAACAGGTTGTAAAATCAGAGTTTGTGGAAGCACAAATGCGGAACCAGAGCGTCTTAAGAAAGCATAAATAATTCAGAAGTGGTTACTACTTAAATTTTTTTTTGCAAAGTTTTAAGGAATGGTCATATTTCATAATAATTACAGATCTCAATGTTGATTTACTTTTTCTAGTACCGTTCTGTCTCCTTCTACTCTATTTGGAGAATACATGTAGTCTACTTTAAAACATTACAGCTGAATGGAGGATCCTTCCCCTCTGCCCAGGTCAAAAATTGTCAAACACTTCCCCCCATTCTTTGCTTTAAGAAACACTCTCATTCAGATAGAAAACTAAAGATTAATCAGTTCTAAACCTTCCAGACATGCATCGATTTGTAGTAATTGTCTTGCTTCTTTCTTTTTCCTAAACAGTTATATTCTCTGAACATGTGAATCCTACAGTTTCTTTCCATTCTTCTCACAGGTGTTCATTTCTCTGATTGAAGATCAGAATGCTTATTTCATTCAGCCCAATGCTATCAAATTAGGAGATTATTATTCTCAAGTCATGCAGAGAGAGTACTTGCTTTTTTCCCATACCTGAAATGGAAATCACATAGTTTAAATGAAATTCTCAACAAGATTAGTGATTAAGTCAACATGTAATTATTTGGGATTTCAAAACTTTTTTCTGTTCTTTGTAAACAGAAAATCTACAAATGAAAACTTGTGAAGAAGTTGAAATCAGCCAGATACCTCACTTCCTCATGCCGGCCAAAGGAGTCCACTCTATTTCTGGGTCTCCTGGACTCCTTGTAGGAAAGCTCCACCATCTTCAGGTCTGTAGACTGTCCCACTGCTATACCCCAACTTGGAATATAGTAAGCACCCAATTAATGTTGGCGGTTAGGATCAAAATCTAGAATGTATCCCATTTCTTCAAGGCCCAAACCTAGGAAGCTTACTGTCTTAGCCAGCTTGGGCTTTCATAACAAAATCTTATAGACTGAAAGGTTTAAACAACATTTATTTCTCCTAGTTCTGGAGGCTGGGAGTTCCAAAATCAAAGAGCTGGCAGATTCACTTCCTGCTGAGGATCCTCTCCCTGGCTTGCAGATGGCCACCTTCTCATTGTCTTTATGAGGTGGAGAGAGAGAGAAAGAGGATGGAAGTTCTTTGATGTCTCTTATTATAAAAGCACTGTTCCCATTATGAAATCTGCCTGTGGCTCAGACGGTAAAGAATCCACCTATGATGCAGGAGATGCAGGTTTGATCCCTTGGTTATGAAGATCCCCTGGAGAAGGGCACAGCAACCCACTGCAGTATTCTTGCTATGGACAGAGGAGGTTGGCAGACTACAGTCCATGGGGTCTCAAAGAGTCAGACACGACTTGAGTGACTGAGCACGCACATTCCCGTCATAAAGGCCCCACCTCGAGACCTCAACTAAACCTAATTACCTTCCAAACAGTCCATCTCCAGACACCTTCACATTGGGGGTTAGGGTTTTACACATGAATGGTAATTCAGCTTCTGACCCCCCCCCCCATCATATATTTCTCATATGCAGAACACATTTATTCTATCTCAATAGCCCTAAAAGCCTTAACCAGCATCAAGTCTACAGCCTAAGGTCCATAATCTCATTAAGTATCATCTGAATCACCTACGGGTGAGACTTGAAATATGATTGATCCTAAGACAAAATTCCTTTCCAGCTGTGAACCTGTGAAACCAGATGTGCTTCCCAAATGCAATGATGGGCTGGGCATAGGAGAGATGTTCCCATTCCCAAAGGAGACATAGAAATTAAGGGTGACGAATCCCAGGTAAACCCAGAAGGCAGCAAAGCAGATTCCGTTATCTCTTAGGGCTCAGGAAGAATCCTCTTTGGTTCCAGTTTCACCCTCTGAGCCCTCTGGAGAGGCAGTGTCACCCCCAGCGTGACCCTGAGGAAGCTTGAATGAAGCGCCCTTTCCCCAAGGTTCCACGGGGCCTGCTCCCGTGTGTCTCTGAGAGGGGTCCCTCCCCTGAGGCATGGGGCAAGGGCAAGCTGACCATTACTCTGATGTTCAAAAACAGGCTGACATTTTGTACCATATTCTTATTCTCTTTAAAGTAGGCTCTGTTATATATATAATGTCCTGAACTTAAGCAGCAGGAATTTCAAGTTCACCAGTAAGTAGAAGCTACCCTTTGGCAAAGGTTACCAATGCAAGGGAATAATCAGAAAGGACAAATGTTAGCGATCCATTGCGATTTTTAGGTTTCCTGAAGCATTTCGTAGCCCTCTGTTAGATTAAGATGTGTTAATGTCTGTCTCGAAGCACTGCTCAGTCCTAAGAGATAAGACTCACCTCCTTTGCTTTTCATGGCCTGGAATATCTGACTGCTCATGCTTTCAATTCTTCACCTGACAATGAATATACCCTGGGATAACATTCATCTCTCAGGCAGCACACATCAAACATTTTTAATCCCTATCTTTGACATACACCATACACCTCATGAATAATTAAGTAATGACTCACAATTGGCCCATTTTTCTTCTCTTTCTTACTTTGCAGACTTCAAAGGACTTTTGTACAGGTAGAAGGTGAGGTTGGTGGTAAAAATCAACCTAAATTATCTTCTGCCTCAGTATACGTTTTTGCTAAGGAGAACTTCATGCTTCAGTCATGATGGGAGAAAGCCAAATCTTCAGCTTCAAAGCTTTCAAGTCTTGAACAAATCCCTACTCGCTTCAAACCATCATTCTGAATTCCACCTGCAACTACTCACTCATCTGAGCGGATCTGTGTGCAGTTACTTAAACCGTCACTAACCAAAGCAGGATCCTCCTACTGAGCAAAGCTGTGCAAGTGGAGACCAGATTTTCCAAGGTAAAAACACGTGGTTTCCACAGCAGCAGGGCGGTGCAGGAGCGCATAAGGAGATGATGGAATCAGGGCAGTGTCCGATAAAATCTGCAGTGCATGCTCTCCATTAAATATTTTAATGGCTTAGTTTTCATGGCAAAAAGCTAACTGAAAGTAATCCTTAGAACAAATCCTCAGCGAATCAATTCCCTTTGAAAAAAAAAGAAAAAGTCAAGTGACTCATTGCTCTGTGGTGATCTAGATGGGAGAGAAATTCAGAAGGGAAGGAATATGTGTATACACATGGCTGATTCACATTGCTGGGCCACAGAAGCTAGCACAACCTTGTGAAGCAACTATACCCTGATAAATAAATTTTAAAAAAGTGTCATGAGATACTGAATTGAATCCAATTACAGTGGAAGCTAATACAAAGCATACTTCAGAAATGTGCTGCAGGCATTCATTTAGTATTGATGATGGCATATTTGCCCTTCAATGAGTCATAGCTCAAGGCTTCTCAGGAGGCACTAGTGGTAAAGAATCCATCTGCCAATGCAGGAGACACAGGAGATGTGGGTTTAATCCCTGGGTTGGGAAAATTCTTTAGAGGAGGGAATGGCAATCCACTCCAGTATTCTTCCTGGAAAAATTCCATGGACAGAGGAGCCTGGCAGGCTACAGTCCACGGGGCTGCAAAGAGTTGGACACGACTGGGCACAGCCCCCCAGGTCATGTTAGGTATTTAATTATTTGATGAGACTTTTGGATTTGATTTAACTTCTCTTATTTAGTTACTTTAATCCATTGTTCTTAATAAGAGGGAAAAAATGTGTTCAGTGCCCATGAATAGGCTGAAATTGGCTTTCCTGAAAATCCATGTTGGCCCCCGGGTCACACCTTGGGAGGCATTCCCATAGGGACTGACGTTGGCACTTGGTTGTTCTTGTATTCCACCAAAGGCACAGCACATAATCTGGCACCTTCCTAGACAAGTTCAAGATGAACATGGGCCTGGTGCACATCCCTTATGAGTAAACAATTAGTACCTTCCCTGTAGGATTGTCTTCCCCATTAAATGTCACGCAGATTAAGTGAGTTCATTCACAGAGAGTGTTCAGAACAGTGCCTGGCACCAGGGAAGCATTCAGCGAATAATCATCATTATCTGGTTAATATTGTTGCTCTTCCTGTTATTGCGTCAACCCATGAAAGGGCAACTAGGGCAACAAATCTTTATATATCTTTGGTCCTTGCTGAAACAGGTGGCATCCCGTATGGTGTGGGCACATCCAAGGGGAAGACACTTCGCTAGAACACTTGATATTTTTACAATCAATTTCATGTGGAGATCTCAGAGAAAACCTTTCATAACACGGAATATATGATTGCATAAAGGTAGAACAGAGAGAGGTCACTGTGTCAAAATCAAAAACAAACTCTTTTCTATTTCAGGGCTGGTGTTCTCAAGTTCTGAATGAGTGTGTGGCCAAAGCAGATAAAGGAGTCTGTAGAGAAGGAAAGACCGGAAAAAAGAGAACAGAGTATAAATTTAGGGAAGGAGGAATTTAGGGAAGTATTTTTTTTTAATAGGACAGAGCTGGGCATATCACATTCCATTCATTCACCATTCATTCTGAATTTTCTAAGAAAATCAAACTTGAATTCTCAACTGAATCCCACTATCCTCCCAAAATAATTTAGTCCATCAAAGCACACATTCCAGGGTTTACTAAATCTATATGCAGTCATTTCATTAGTCAAGGGATCCCATTTTCCCACTTACTCTTTCCCAACACCCGAATATGAAATACTTTCCCACACCAGCCGATGCAGAAACCTTGCACTTCACAATCAGGCTTTATGCATGATGTTTGAGTATCTCTGATTCCCTTTGACTTTAAAATTCAAATTAAATTATATGTTGCTGAGTTCAGAGTGTTTCCAGGAACCACACTCTATTTATTTTTTAATTTTTGGCTGCACCCTACAGTATGTTGGACCTTAGTTTCCCGACCACGGATTGAATGCCCCCTGTCCCCCGCAGTGGAGGTGGAGTCTTAATCACAGCATCACCAGGGAAGTCTCTGGAACCACACTTTAGTAGTAGCAGAGAAGAGAGATGCTAGGCTTAAGTGGCGATCGGCAGGGAATAGTGAGGGAGTAACAGGTGAAGAAAAAGTCATAGTTAAGGCTCAGGATCCACAGACAAGTTAGTAGTCTTTCAAGATATTCAAATGTCAGACCTAGACAGGCATGTTGGTTGAATAGGAATGACAAGATGCTGAGGTATAAAACCAAGGTTAAATGAAGGCTCTGTATACTATCAGGGCTTCCCTGATAACTCAGCTGGTAAAGAATCCACTTGCAATGCAGGAGACCCCGGTTTGATTCCCCAGTTCGATTCCTGGGTTGGGAAGATCCACTGGAGAAGGGACAGGCTACCCACTCCAGTATTCTATGACTTTTCCTTGTAGCTCGGCTGGTAAAGAATCAGCCTGCAATGCAGGATATCTAGGTTCAATCCCTGGGTTGGGAAGATTCCCTGGAGAAGGGAAAGGCTACCCATTCCAGTATTCTGGCCTGGAGAATCCATGGACTGTATAGTCCATGGGGTTGCAAAGAGTCCGACACGACTTGGGGGGTGACTTTCACTTCACTGTATAATATGAATATTCTCCAGGGACATGAAACGAGTGGAAGAGGCATCAGTTCCACTAAATCCTCAGGGAGAGGGCAGTTGTGTCCAGAGAGCAATTCGCTAGTGATCAGTCCACAGAACCAACAGAATTAAGGGCTTCTGAGCATTTTTCTTAAACTCAGCCCCATGAGCCAATCGCACGGTCCCCCCTGGGGGTGACTAATAGTAAGAGAGGAAGAGATTCTCCCTCTGCTTTAGTGGATTATAAACCCGGACTTGGAAAGGACAAGGGCAGCTTGTTTTTCAAGAATCCGTTTTTAAAAACAAAGGATTTACCTAGATGTCTTTTTCCAGGTAAATCCTTTGTCTCGTCACTGTACTAAATTCCTCATTAACAACTGCATTTAGTTACCCACAAATGTTGGAGCCACTTGGCAGATGGTCCAGCATCAGTGTATATGTCATGAGGAAGTTTGTCAATACCTTTTAGAGACCCAAGTAACATCCATGCAATGTTCAATTAATATCTTAGTACTAATCCCAAGAAGCTTCCCTGGTTGCTCAGCAGTAAAGAATCCGCCTGCCAGTGCAGGAGATGCAGGAGACTTGGGTTCAGTCCCTGGGTCAGGAAGATCCCCTGGAGGAGGAAATGGCAACCCACTCCAGTATTCTTGCCTGGAGAATCCCACGCACAGAGGAGCCTGGAAGGCTATACAGTCCATGGGGTCGCAAAGAGTCGGACATGACTGAGTGACTAAACTGAAACTGGACTAATAATCTCAAGTAAATCTTTCATTTCTAATACCTTTGGACTTTCATCATCTATAAAAATTCTTCATCCCCTTAAAAATGTAATTTAATATCAGCGGGTTGGAGAAGAACATTTATTTACATATAAATAAGTAAAATTCAAGTCCTAGGTATTTGTATGTTAACTTCCTTCAGAGCAGAAAAAAAAAAAATTAGTCGGGAGATGGTGTGGTAGAGCGGTCCAAGAGGGAGGGGATATATGCATACAAAAATAGTAATAATAAAATTTAAAATTAAAAAAATAAAATACATAAGTGATACACATGCAAAACACCCATGTAATAAAGAATAGCATACGCCAACCTACAGAATCAGGGATGATTCAGAACAGGAAGGTGACTGCCACTTCTGATCCGGTCCCATGAGAAAGATGTAGAACAAGAAGTCTGGCACCTTCTGAGGGCAGAGTGTAGGGTCTCTGAAAGACAGACTGTGAATCTTGGATGAATGGATTGAATCTGCACTAGGAAGCTGTTGGTGTTTAGTTGCTATATCATGTCCGACTTATTTGCAACCCCATGGACTGTAGCCGGCCGGGTTCTAAATGAGCACTCTGAACTTAAATTTCTAACCTCAACGAGATCCAACTGTCAATTGGTTATTCTGTCTCCAGTTCAATATGCAAATTAACTGGGGGTCCGCAGGTAGACTGATTCACTTAAAGTCACAGTAAGTACAGGAAATGAGATCTGAGCTTAGGCCTGAGTGTCTGAAAAGTCATGTTCTTTCCAACATACTATGTCACTGAATATAAGATGTGGCCTCCTGGATGATTAGACTCAGCTTTGTTTAGGTTGCAGACATTCCATTCCTATATTCTTTGTCCCATATTTTATGATATTCAGTAAATTTAGTCAACTTGCACATGGACTGTGAGCAAATTTTTTTTTTAATGGACTGTTGTAAATTAAAAATGAGCGCTACTGTCTGTAGAGCTTGCTTGTTGACCAATTATAAATAGATCCTCATTGATTTGCAAATTTTTTTGCAAATTGAATTCCATGTTCTCGAAAAAGTATGAAAAGATGATTATTTTTTGTTTTTCTACCTTGTGGTCTTTATCCCTAGTCCTAAGCGTTCTTCCAGAACAGAACCAGCATTTAGGATCATGATGGTAAGTCAACCACAGGAATATCTTCAATGGCATGTTAACTAAGATGGTATGCCTTCTGAACATCTTTCACTCTGCAGCTCGACATGTGTCACTGGGCTGAGACCAGGAGGACATCAGAGGACCAAAGTTCTTCAGATGAGGGAGCAGCCAGTTTCCTTTTCAAGCAGTCAGCTTTCAGAGCCTCAGTGAGGGGATTAGAGAATTTGAACCTTAGCAACGCAGCCTTTTTTTTTCTTTTAAACACTATCCCATCTGTTGGCCTCATGCACGGACAGCTGCATGAAGGCCCGAGTATCAGCATTCTAATGTCAAGGGGCTGTGAAATTTTACTATTATGACAAGAAGTCTTCAGGGCCATAATTAGCAGAGGAGGGAATTTCAACCCAAATATTATAACTTCTTTACAACTACGCCCATCTGTGAGCCTTATGTCCTCAGTTGGGCTTAAGTCCTGAAAGCAGCAGGAAAAAAAAAAAAATCACAAAACATTTTTTTCAAAAAGGTTTTTTCTAGGGTGTCAGGGTAGTGAGGAAGGAGGGACTGGGCATGGTTCACAATGAACAAAGGAAGTCAGCAGAACTATGATCATTGCAGAAATCATAGCAGAACTATGATTTCTAGTCTGCACTTCCATTCCAGCACTGATTTAATGTTAGCAAAGCTTACGTTTTTGTTACTGCTGTTGCCTCCTCTTTCCTTTCTCCCCCTTATCCCACTCCTTTCCAGGTTTCCCCCAAATTTACAAACCAACTTTAGTTTCCTTCTGTGATGTAGTAATATGCATAAGTGCTATAGCAATACTTCATGTGGCTAAGGTGAACATTCCAATAACGAGTCAAAGGTATAGAATCTAGCTGTGTTACATGGCTATCTCTCTGATCTTCTTTTTCTCTGTATCTGTACAGGGTTTTTGTGTGTTTTTTTCCTCAGAATTGAGATCATACTGAAAGCATTTATTAAGTACCCATGTGAGGAACAGAGGATATAAAGATGAATAAGACATACTCTCAGGCCTTCCCTGGTGGTCTAGTAGTTAAGACTCCATTCTTCCAATGGAGAAGGAAATGCCAACCCACCTCAGGATTCTTGCCTGGAAAATCCCAGGGACAGAGGAGTCTAGCAGGCTACAGTCTGTAGGGTTGCAAAGAGTTGGACATGACTGAGCATGCATGCACTTCCAAAGCAAGGAATAGATTCCTGGGTTAAGGAGAACTAAGATCCCACCTGCTACTCGGTGAGGCCAAAAAAATTAAGAATTAAAAAGGAAAACACAGATCATCACATAACGATTTTAAAAAAGATGTAGTCTCAGTCCTAGTGATGAGACACATAAGAGTTAAATAGATCATTTCAGCCCAGGGTGACAAGGCTACAGTTAAGGAGGGCCCAGAAAATAAGAGAAGTGGGAGACAAAGGAGAAAAGATATACCCATCTGAATGCAGAGCTCCAAAGAACAGCAAGGAGGGAAAAGAAAGCCTTCCTACCTGAGCAATGTAAAGAAATAGAGGAAAGCAGTAGAATAGGAAAGACTAGAGAAGACAAAGAGAAGGGAATGTCATCCAAACTATTCCTTGGTTAGGTTCAGTCCAGTTCAGTTGCTCAGTCACGTCTGCCTCTTGGTGACCCCGTGGACTGCAGCACGCCAGGCCTCTCTGTTCATCACCAATGCCCAGAGTTTACTCAGACTCATGTCCATTGAGTTGGTGATGCCATCCAACCATCTCATCCTCTGTCGTCCCCTTCTCCTCCTGCCTTCAATCTTTCCCAGCATCAGGGTCTTTTCCAATGAGTGGTTAGGTTAAAACTGCATGTGATTGATTGTTCCTTACCTATAGGAATTACAAGAGAGTTATCTAGATTACCACCGTGAATGAGATGATAATGATCTAATGAATTTAAGCAAATTGTGACAGACAAGGAGTCTGTCTGGATGCAGTGAGGGCAGGCGAAAGCTGAGTTCAGTTTTCTATGTTTCCTACAGAAGGTATAACATATGCAAGGCTGATAGAAATACAGCTTAAGTTCAGAAAGAGCAATAGAGAGGCAAATGTAGGATTTATCTGCATATAAGTGAAAACCTTCAGCATGGAGGAAACGATCCATAAACAGCAGATGAAGTGAGGAGAGATGCAGTCAGTGAATCCTGGAGACCTCACGCCTTAGCAACCCCCACAGTGCCATATCCTGTGGTCAATACGGTGAAGAGACTCACTGAACACCTGTTTAGCCATAAATCAAGTTGTTCCCACACTCAGAGGACGATAGATAACATAGGCATCAACCTTTCCTGAAGGGTGATTCCCTGTGTGTTGACTGAATGCCTAAGTCATTCATCCATTTCTCAAATATTTGTTGAGCTCTCTAAGGCAGGTGACAGTTTAAGACCCTGGGGATGAGGGCATGAATGTAATGGTTGTTAGGATATTGAAATATTTCTGTGCTTCCCTGGTGGTACAGACGGTAAAGAAACTGCCTGCAATGGAAGAGACTTGCATTTAATCCCTGGATTGGGAAGAATCCTCTGGAGAAGGGAATGGCTATCCACTCCAGTATTCTTGCCCGGAGAATTCTATGGACAGAGGAGCCTGGTGGGCTACAGTCCTTGGGGTCGCAAAGAGTCATGACTGAGTGACAAACAAACAAAAGGCAGGTGACAGTTTAAGACCCTGTGGATGAGGACATGAATGTAACAGTTGTTAGGATACTAAAATATTTTTGTGCCAGATGCTATATAACCGTAGTCCTCAGCCTCCCAGGAGACATTTGACAATCTCTGGAGATGCTTCTAGTTGTCACATCTAAGGGGGCAGTGATCACAGAACCCAGTGAGTAGAAACCAGATACACAGCTGAGTACCCTACAATGCAAAGGACAGGTCCCAACGACAAAGAATTATTGGTCCCAAAATGCCAGTAGTGCCAAGGCTGAGAAACCCTGGTGTGTGTGTATATGTGTATATTTATAGTCCCTAATATGAGCCCCATCGCAAGCTTCCTCCTCTCTCCTCTGCATCCCTCTTGCTTTATCCCCTCCTTCCCCCTTCTCAGGATCCAGCAGCTAAAGGGTTAATATCTGCCCCCAAAGGGGCCTGCAGGACTTTGTTCAGCTTTACGGCTCTTGCCTGTTCTGATTGGCTGGTGCCCTAGCCTTATCAGTTGTTAAATATTTGGAATATTTTATAAATATTTATAAATTATGTTCTCCCTGGTCCATAAGTCTATCTGAATCATCTCAATGATGATTATTATTTTCTTTAAGAAAGATTATGCCTTTTACTGAATAATTTGTATCCCCTGAAAAATGAAGACTTGAGACATCAAGCTGTTACTGAAGGGTGGAGAAAATGCAAATTAGTAATACATGATGGTGCAAGACAGCTAATAATATGTCTGTTGCTAACACAAAGGAAAATCTGGACAAAGTCTGAGAATTTTAAAAGGAAACCACCTGGACTTAGTTTATCCCAAAGTATATGAAGGCATAAAGATTTAAATATGGCAGGTGATAACAGGAAAGAAACTTCCCTTAAACCATTGTTGAACCAATAATTTTCCACCCTTAAACTTTTACTTAAATGTTATTAAAGGTGCAGTACAAATACTATTTGGCTAAGCTGTGCAACATTGAAAAGCTTTAATACAAACATTTTAAAAATGAAATATCTCAAGAAAATTACATAGCAAAGAAAATCTGTTTGGAACATGTTGCTGCTTTCAAAACATCTTCACATATTGACATGGTTACTGACTAAAGATAAACATAAAATATTATATTAATCAGCCACCTACAGTGTTGCTTTCTGTTCAGTGCTACTGGGAATTAGACAACTGAATTATGCTCATTAAAATGCACTATAAATTATAAAAACAGTTTTGTAAAGACATAATCTTCATGGTCATACAATTTAAAACAGGGCAGCATGCCTTTTTATTTACCTGCCCTCAAAGTTCCTTTTAATTTCACCAGAATATTCAGACCTAAAGAGGTGGCAAGAACATGAAGCTTTTCATGGCCTGGAATATCTGACTGCTCATGCTTTCAATTCTTCACCTGACAATGAATATACCCTGGGATAACATTCATCTCTCAGGCAGCACACATCAAACATTTTTAATCCCTATCTTTGACATACACCATACACCTCATGAATAATTAAGTAATGACTCACAATTGGCCCATTTTTCTTCTCTTTCTTACTTTGCAGACTTCAAAGGACTTTTGTACAGGTAGAAGGTGAGGTTGGTGGTAAAAATCAACCTAAATTATCTTCTGCCTCAGTATACGTTTTTGCTAAGGAGAACTTCATGCTTCAGTCATGATGGGAGAAAGCCAAATCTTCAGCTTCAAAGCTTTCAAGTCTTGAACAAATCCCTACTCGCTTCAAACCATCATTCTGAATTCCACCTGCAACTACTCACTCATCTGAGCGGATCTGTGTGCAGTTACTTAAACCGTCACTAACCAAAGCAGGATCCTCCTACTGAGCAAAGCTGTGCAAGTGGAGACCAGATTTTCCAAGGTAAAAACACGTGGTTTCCACAGCAGCAGGGCGGTGCAGGAGCGCATAAGGAGATGATGGAATCAGGGCAGTGTCCGATAAAATCTGCAGTGCATGCTCTCCATTAAATATTTTAATGGCTTAGTTTTCATGGCAAAAAGCTAACTGAAAGTAATCCTTAGAACAAATCCTCAGCGAATCAATTCCCTTTGAAAAAAAAAGAAAAAGTCAAGTGACTCATTGCTCTGTGGTGATCTAGATGGGAGAGAAATTCAGAAGGGAAGGAATATGTGTATACACATGGCTGATTCACATTGCTGGGCCACAGAAGCTAGCACAACCTTGTGAAGCAACTATACCCTGATAAATAAATTTAAAAAAAGTGTCATGAGATACTGAATTGAATCCAATTACAGTGGAAGCTAATACAAAGCATACTTCAGAAATGTGCTGCAGGCATTCATTTAGTATTGATGATGGCATATTTGCCCTTCAATGAGTCATAGCTCAAGGCTTCTCAGGAGGCACTAGTGGTAAAGAATCCATCTGCCAATGCAGGAGACACAGGAGATGTGGGTTTAATCCCTGGGTTGGGAAAATTCTTTAGAGGAGGGAATGGCAATCCACTCCAGTATTCTTCCTGGAAAAATTCCATGGACAGAGGAGCCTGGCAGGCTACAGTCCACGGGGCTGCAAAGAGTTGGACACGACTGGGCACAGCCCCCCAGGTCATGTTAGGTATTTAATTATTTGATGAGACTTTTGGATTTGATTTAACTTCTCTTATTTAGTTACTTTAATCCATTGTTCTTAATAAGAGGGAAAAAATGTGTTCAGTGCCCATGAATAGGCTGAAATTGGCTTTCCTGAAAATCCATGTTGGCCCCCGGGTCACACCTTGGGAGGCATTCCCATAGGGACTGACGTTGGCACTTGGTTGTTCTTGTATTCCACCAAAGGCACAGCACATAATCTGGCACCTTCCTAGACAAGTTCAAGATGAACATGGGCCTGGTGCACATCCCTTATGAGTAAACAATTAGTACCTTCCCTGTAGGATTGTCTTCCCCATTAAATGTCACGCAGATTAAGTGAGTTCATTCACAGAGAGTGTTCAGAACAGTGCCTGGCACCAGGGAAGCATTCAGCGAATAATCATCATTATCTGGTTAATATTGTTGCTCTTCCTGTTATTGCGTCAACCCATGAAAGGGCAACTAGGGCAACAAATCTTTATATATCTTTGGTCCTTGCTGAAACAGGTGGCATCCCGTATGGTGTGGGCACATCCAAGGGGAAGACACTTCGCTAGAACACTTGATATTTTTACAATCAATTTCATGTGGAGATCTCAGAGAAAACCTTTCATAACACGGAATATATGATTGCATAAAGGTAGAACAGAGAGAGGTCACTGTGTCAAAATCAAAAACAAACTCTTTTCTATTTCAGGGCTGGTGTTCTCAAGTTCTGAATGAGTGTGTGGCCAAAGCAGATAAAGGAGTCTGTAGAGAAGGAAAGACCGGAAAAAAGAGAACAGAGTATAAATTTAGGGAAGGAGGAATTTAGGGAAGTATTTTTTTTTAATAGGACAGAGCTGGGCATATCACATTCCATTCATTCACCATTCATTCTGAATTTTCTAAGAAAATCAAACTTGAATTCTCAACTGAATCCCACTATCCTCCCAAAATAATTTAGTCCATCAAAGCACACATTCCAGGGTTTACTAAATCTATATGCAGTCATTTCATTAGTCAAGGGATCCCATTTTCCCACTTACTCTTTCCCAACACCCGAATATGAAATACTTTCCCACACCAGCCGATGCAGAAACCTTGCACTTCACAATCAGGCTTTATGCATGATGTTTGAGTATCTCTGATTCCCTTTGACTTTAAAATTCAAATTAAATTATATGTTGCTGAGTTCAGAGTGTTTCCAGGAACCACACTCTATTTATTTTTTAATTTTTGGCTGCACCCTACAGTATGTTGGACCTTAGTTTCCCGACCACGGATTGAATGCCCCCTGTCCCCCGCAGTGGAGGTGGAGTCTTAATCACAGCATCACCAGGGAAGTCTCTGGAACCACACTTTAGTAGTAGCAGAGAAGAGAGATGCTAGGCTTAAGTGGCGATCGGCAGGGAATAGTGAGGGAGTAACAGGTGAAGAAAAAGTCATAGTTAAGGCTCAGGATCCACAGACAAGTTAGTAGTCTTTCAAGATATTCAAATGTCAGACCTAGACAGGCATGTTGGTTGAATAGGAATGACAAGATGCTGAGGTATAAAACCAAGGTTAAATGAAGGCTCTGTATACTATCAGGGCTTCCCTGATAACTCAGCTGGTAAAGAATCCACTTGCAATGCAGGAGACCCCGGTTTGATTCCCCAGTTCGATTCCTGGGTTGGGAAGATCCACTGGAGAAGGGACAGGCTACCCACTCCAGTATTCTATGACTTTTCCTTGTAGCTCGGCTGGTAAAGAATCAGCCTGCAATGCAGGATATCTAGGTTCAATCCCTGGGTTGGGAAGATTCCCTGGAGAAGGGAAAGGCTACCCATTCCAGTATTCTGGCCTGGAGAATCCATGGACTGTATAGTCCATGGGGTTGCAAAGAGTCCGACACGACTTGGGGGCTGACTTTCACTTCACTGTATAATATGAATATTCTCCAGGGACATGAAACGAGTGGAAGAGGCATCAGTTCCACTAAATCCTCAGGGAGAGGGCAGTTGTGTCCAGAGAGCAATTCGTTAGTGATCAGTCCACAGAACCAACAGAATTAAGGGCTTCTGAGCATTTTTCTTAAACTCAGCCCCATGAGCCAATCGCACGGTCCCCCCTGGGGGTGACTAATAGTAAGAGAGGAAGAGATTCTCCCTCTGCTTTAGTGGATTATAAACCCGGACTTGGAAAGGACAAGGGCAGCTTGTTTTTCAAGAATCCGTTTTTAAAAACAAAGGATTTACCTAGATGTCTTTTTCCAGGTAAATCCTTTGTCTCGTCACTGTACTAAATTCCTCATTAACAACTGCATTTAGTTACCCACAAATGTTGGAGCCACTTGGCAGATGGTCCAGCATCAGTGTATATGTCATGAGGAAGTTTGTCAATACCTTTTAGAGACCCAAGTAACATCCATGCAATGTTCAATTAATATCTTAGTACTAATCCCAAGAAGCTTCCCTGGTTGCTCAGCAGTAAAGAATCCGCCTGCCAGTGCAGGAGATGCAGGAGACTTGGGTTCAGTCCCTGGGTCAGGAAGATCCCCTGGAGGAGGAAATGGCAACCCACTCCAGTATTCTTGCCTGGAGAATCCCACGCACAGAGGAGCCTGGAAGGCTACAGTCCATGGGGTCGCAAAGAGTTGGACATGACTGAGTGACTAAACTGAAACTGGACTAATAATCTCAAGTAAATCTTTCATTTCTA
This sequence comes from Oreotragus oreotragus, assembly GCA_006410675.1. Taxonomy (NCBI): domain Eukaryota; kingdom Metazoa; phylum Chordata; class Mammalia; order Artiodactyla; family Bovidae; genus Oreotragus; species Oreotragus oreotragus. The sequence continues at coordinate 183,799 of SJYX01022736.1, forward strand.
ATACCTTTGGACTTTCATCATCTATAAAAATTCTTCATCCCCTTAAAAATGTAATTTAATATCAGCGGGTTGGAGAAGAACATTTATTTACATATAAATAAGTAAAATTCAAGTCCTAGGTATTTGTATGTTAACTTCCTTCAGAGCAGAAAAAAAAAAAAAATTAGTCGGGAGATGGTGTGGTAGAGAGGTCCAAGAGGGAGGGGATATATGCATACAAAAATAGTAATAATAAAATTTAAAATTAAAAAAATAAAATACATAAGTGATACACATGCAAAACACCCATGTAATAAAGAATAGCATACGCCAACCTACAGAATCAGGGATGATTCAGAACAGGAAGGTGACTGCCACTTCTGATCCGGTCCCATGAGAAAGATGTAGAACAAGAAGTCTGGCACCTTCTGAGGGCAGAGTGTAGGGTCTCTGAAAGACAGACTGTGAATCTTGGATGAATGGATTGAATCTGCACTAGGAAGCTGTTGGTGTTTAGTTGCTATATCATGTCCGACTTATTTGCAACCCCATGGACTGTAGCCGGCCGGGTTCTAAATGAGCACTCTGAACTTAAATTTCTAACCTCAACGAGATCCAACTGTCAATTGGTTATTCTGTCTCCAGTTCAATATGCAAATTAACTGGGGGTCCGCAGGTAGACTGATTCACTTAAAGTCACAGTAAGTACAGGAAATGAGATCTGAGCTTAGGCCTGAGTGTCTGAAAAGTCATGTTCTTTCCAACATACTATGTCACTGAATATAAGATGTGGCCTCCTGGATGATTAGACTCAGCTTTGTTTAGGTTGCAGACATTCCATTCCTATATTCTTTGTCCCATATTTTATGATATTCAGTAAATTTAGTCAACTTGCACATGGATTGTGAGCAAAATTTTTTTTTAATGGACTGTTGTAAATGAAAAATGAGCACTACTGTCTGTAGAGCTTGCTTGTTGACCAATTATAAATAGATCCTCATTGATTTGCAAATTTTTTGCAAATTGAATGCCATGTTCTCGAAAAAGTATGAAAAGATGATTATTTTTTGTTTCTCTACCTTGTGGTCTTTATCCCTAGTCCTAAGCGTTCTTCCAGAACAGAACCAGCATTTAGGATCATGATGGTAAGTCAACCACAGGAATATCTTCAATGGCATGTTAACTAAGATGGTATGCCTTCTGAACATCTTTCACTCTGCAGCTCGACATGTGTCACTGGGCTGAGACCAGGAGGACATCAGAGGACCAAAGTTCTTCAGATGAGGGAGCAGCCAGCTTCCTTTTCAAGCAGTCAGCTTTCAGAGCCTCAGTGAGGGGATTAGAGAATTTGAACCTTAGCAACGCAGCCTTTTTTTTTCTTTTAAACACTATCCCATCTGTTGGCCTCATGCACGGACAGCTGCATGAAGACCCGAGTATCAGCATTCTAATGTCAAGGGGCTGTGAAATTTTACTATTATGACAAGAAGTCTTCAGGGCCATAATTAGCAGAGGAGGGAATTTCAACCCAAATATTATAACTTCTTTACAACTACGCCCATCTGTGAGCCTTATGTCCTCAGTTGGGCTTAAGTCCTGAAAGCAGCAGGAAAAAAAAAAAAATCACAAAACATTTTTTTCAAAAAGGTTTTTTCTAGGGTGTCAGGGTAGTGAGGAAGGAGGGACTGGGCATGGTTCACAATGAACAAAGGAAGTCAGCAGAACTATGATCATTGCAGAAATCATAGCAGAACTATGATTTCTAGTCTGCACTTCCATTCCAGCACTGATTTAATGTTAGCAAAGCTTACGTTTTTGTTACTGCTGTTGCCTCCTCTTTCCTTTCTCCCCCTTATCCCACTCCTTTCCAGGTTTCCCCCAAATTTACAAACCAGCTTTAGTTTCCTTCTGTGATGTAGTAATATGCATAAGTGCTATAGCAATACTTCCTGTGGCTAAGGTGAACATTCCAATAACGAGTCAAAGGTATAGAATCTAGCTGTGTTACATGGCTATCTCTCTGATCTTCTTTTTCTCTGTATCTGTACAGGGTTTTTGTGTGTTTTTTTCCTCAGAATTGAGATCATACTGAAAGCATTTATTAAGCACCCATGTGAGGAACAGAGGATATAAAGATGAATAAGACATACTCTCAGGCCTTCCCTGGTGGTCTAGTAGTTAAGACTCCATTCTTCCAATGGAGAAGGAAATGCCAACCCACCTCAGGATTCTTGCCTGGAAAATCCCAGGGACAGAGGCGTCTAGCAGGCTACAGTCTGTAGGGTTGCAAAGAGTTGGACATGACTGAGCATGCATGCACTTCCAAAGCAAGGAATAGATTCCTGGGTTAAGGAGAACTAAGATCCCACCTGCTACTCGGTGAGGCCAAAAAAATTAAGAATTAAAAAGGAAAACACAGATCATCACATAACGATTTTAAAAAAGATGTAGTCTCAGTCCTAGTGATGAGACACATAAGAGTTAAATAGATCATTTCAGCCCAGGGTGACAAGGCTACAGTTAAGGAGGGCCCAGAAAATAAGAGAAGTGGGAGACAAAGGAGAAAAGATATACCCATCTGAATGCAGAGCTCCAAAGAACAGCAAGGAGGGAAAAGAAAGCCTTCCTACCTGAGCAATGTAAAGAAATAGAGGAAAGCAGTAGAATAGGAAAGACTAGAGAAGACAAAGAGAAGAGAATGTCATCCAAACTATTCCGTGGTTAGGTTCAGTCCAGTTCAGTTGCTCAGTCACGTCCGGCTCTTGGTGACCCCGTGGACTGCAGCACGCCAGGCCTCTCTGTTCATCACCAATGCCCAGAGTTTACTCAGACTCATGTCCATTGAGTTGGTGATGCCATCCAACCATCTCATCCTCTGTCGTCCCCTTCTCCTCCTGCCTTCAATCTTTCCCAGCATCAGGGTCTTTTCCAATGAGTGGTTAGGTTAAAACTGCATGTGATTGATTGTTCCTTACCTATAGGAATTACAAGAGAGTTATCTAGATTACCACCGTGAATGAGATGATAATGATCTAATGAATTTAAGCAAATTGTGACAGACAAGGAGTCTGTCTGGATGCAGTGAGGGCAGGCGAAAGCTGAGTTCAGTTTTCTATGTTTCCTACAGAAGGTATAACATATGCAAGGCTGATAGAAATACAGCTTAAGTTCAGAAAGAGCAATAGAGAGGCAAATGTAGGATTTATCTGCATATAAGTGAAAACCTTCAGCGTGGAGGAAACGATCCATAAACAGCAGATGAAGTGAGGAGAGATGCAGTCAGTGAATCCTGGAGACCTCACGCCTTAGCAACCCCCACAGTGCCATATCCTGTGGTCAATACGGTGAAGAGACTCACTGAACACCTGTTTAGCCATAAATCAAGTTGTTCCCACACTCAGAGGACGATAGATAACATAGGCATCAACCTTTCCTGAAGGGTGATTCCCTGTGTGTTGACTGAATGCCTAAGTCATTCATCCATTTCTCAAATATTTGTTGAGCTCTCTAAGGCAGGTGACAGTTTAAGACCCTGGGGATGAGGGCATGAATGTAATGGTTGTTAGGATATTGAAATATTTCTGTGCTTCCCTGGTGGTACAGACGGTAAAGAAACTGCCTGCAATGGAAGAGACTTGCATTTAATCCCTGGATCGGGAAGAATCCTCTGGAGAAGGGAATGGCTATCCACTCCAGTATTCTTGCCCGGAGAATTCTATGGACAGAGGAGCCTGGTGGGCTACAGTCCTTGGGGTCACAAAGAGTCATGACTGAGTGACAAACAAACAAAAGGCAGGTGACAGTTTAAGACCCTGTGGATGAGGACATGAATGTAACAGTTGTTAGGATACTAAAATATTTTTGTGCCAGATGCTATATAACCGTAGTCCTCAGCCTCCCAGGAGACATTTGACAATCTCTGGAGATGCTTCTAGTTGTCACATCTAAGGGGGCAGTGATCACAGAACCCAGTGAGTAGAAACCAGATACACAGCTGAGTACCCTACAATGCAAAGGACAGGTCCCAACGACAAAGAATTATTGGTCCCAAAATGCCAGTAGTGCCAAGGCTGAGAAACCCTGGTGTGTGTGTATATGTGTATATTTATAGTCCCTAATATGAGCCCCATCGCAAGCTTCCTCCTCTCTCCTCTGCATCCCTCTTGCTTTATCCCCTCCTTCCCCCTTCTCAGGATCCAGCAGCTAAAGGGTTAATATCTGCCCCCAAAGGGGCCTGCAGGACTTTGTTCAGCTTTACGGCTCTTGCCTGTTCTGATTGGCTGGTGCCCTAGCCTTATCAGTTGTTAAATATTTGGAATATTTTATAAATATTTATAAATTATGTTCTCCCTGGTCCATAAGTCTATCTGAATCATCTCAATGATGATTATTATTTTCTTTAAGAAAGATTATGCCTTTTACTGAATAATTTGTATCCCCTGAAAAATGAAGACTTGAGACATCAAGCTGTTACTGAAGGGTGGAGAAAATGCAAATTAGTAATACATGATGGTGCAAGACAGCTAATAATATGTCTGTTGCTAACACAAAGGAAAATCTGGACAAAGTCTGAGAATTTTAAAAGGAAACCACCTGGACTTAGTTTATCCCAAAGTATATGAAGGCATAAAGATTTAAATATGGCAGGTGATAACAGGAAAGAAACTTCCCTTAAACCATTGTTGAACCAATAATTTTCCACCCTTAAACTTTTACTTAAATGTTATTAAAGGTGCAGTACAAATACTATTTGGCTAAGCTGTGCAACATTGAAAAGCTTTAATACAAACATTTTAAAAATGAAATATCTCAAGAAAATTACATAGCAAAGAAAATCTGTTTGGAACATGTTGCTGCTTTCAAAACATCTTCACATATTGACATGGTTACTGACTAAAGATAAACATAAAATATTATATTAATCAGCCACCTACAGTGTTGCTTTCTGTTCAGTGCTACTGGGAATTAGACAACTGAATTATGCTCATTAAAATGCACTATAAATTATAAAAACAGTTTTGTAAAGACATAATCTTCATGGTCATACAATTTAAAACAGGGCAGCATGCCTTTTTATTTACCTGCCCTCAAAGTTCCTTTTAATTTCACCAGAATATTCAGACCTAAAGAGGTGGCAAGAACATGAAAGTTTTCCCCAAAGGAAACAGTGTCAGTATTATAACTATAAACTGCCCAAATAATGTATAAATGTGTGCTGCCTCCAAAGTATACTTCTATTTCTTTCATTACATTATTTTTAGCAGGAAGACACTAACTCCTTACAAAACTGGGTTTGTCCATTTCCCACTTAAAACTCAAGCCAACGTTTACATAAATATGTCATCAAGAATTGATATTAAAAGTTAAATTAGATATAATTAAAGTGCTTTGAAAAGTATAAAGTGAAAAAGAAAAACAGTTATCTTTACTCTCATTGCCACTGCGGATGTCAAATCTTTAGAACAACACGGGTCTGGTTTTGCACAAGAAAATCCACAAAAACCAAGTATCTATTACCCTTTAAATAATAACCTGATTTATTGCCACCTGAAATCTCACCTGCTCAAACGGCCTTAACCTTGACTACTTTTTACCTTAACCTTGTCCTCATGTTAGCTTTAATTCAATATTTACTTGCTGAGCACCTCAATTATATGCAAGGTTCTGTTACGTAGCATAAGTAGTTTGGCATTTTGAACTTTCTCAGAGACGCCAGTATTTTGATTACAGAGCCAAAATGCACTGCGCGTGGTCTAACAATGCTATGACCCTGGAAATCAGGTAGATAACAAGCCCCATCCTAGGACACCTGGACAGGAACTGAGTCCCATCCTATCCAGTGGCTTTTGAACCACACTAAGGATTCAAATTCATTTGGAACAAAGAGGTGCAGAGCAAATGCTTGTGTGTGCTCAATCAGTTGTATCAGACTCATCCTGCCAGGCTCCTCAGCCCATGGGATTCTTCAGGGAAGAACAAGGGAGTGGGTTGCCATTTCCCACACTCCAGGAGGTCTTCCCGACTCAGAAATCAAACCTCACCTCCTAAGTCTCCTGCATTGGCAAGTGGATTCTTTGCCACTTACCTATCTGGGAAGGCAATGGCAAATGTTTACTAAATACTTGAGTGAGTGAGTGAAAGTCTCTCAGTAGTGTCCAACTCCTTCCGACCCCATGGACTATACAGAGAATTCTCCAGGCCAGAATACTGGAGTGGGTAGCCTTTCCCTTCTCCAGGGGATCTTCCCAACCAAGGGAGCAAACCCAGGTCTCCCACATTGCAGGCAGATTCTTTACCAACTGAGCCACAAGGGAAGCTAAATGAATAAATTTGTTCTTTTAATATTTAGAGATCTTTTGTTTATTTTACAGTACGTCTTAGACATACTATATACTATTGATTCATTTAAAGTCCTTCAAATTTTAGGAAACTTATTTTCACACACACACAGACACACACAAATCCAGCTGGAAAGGAACATATTTTATAGAAATGCTGTTATTATATTTTAAAAATGATAGTTCATATTGAGATGCAAAACTTTTATGACTGTTAAGACACATCAAACTTCTCTAATATTTCACAGTTTCCAATGATTTCAAATGTCTAAGTGCATTAAACCTCAGCTACTAATAGTAAACAACAGTATATATAGGAGAAGTCAAAGACTGGATATTTCTGTAAGCATGAAAATCAGGTCACACCTAAACTTTCATTGTTCATTAGATTATTTACTGTCTCTATCCTCAGTTTCTACACCTGTCAGCTGTGAATAATAAAACTTCCAATGTCATAAGTCTGATTTAGGAATAATGAAACTGTATAGGCAAAGGAATGAGAACATTTTTAAAATTCATAGACAAATAGAATCTTATAGCTGGAAGGACCTCAGACATTTATTCTGTTTTCTGTTTAGAAAAGAAAAAAAATTGAACCTCAGAGGGAGTAACTTGAAGAAAGTCACATGCCTTGCCAGCGAAAGATCCAAAATCAAAACCTGGTCTCAGAACATCCAGCTCAGTGCTATCTCCATAGCATCTTATGAGCTAAACTAACTTGGAAATAATTAATAGTAAATGTTGGTGTCATAAAACCATGAAGTTCTACCCTCAAGCTAGCCACTCATCAAAAAAACGTATCTTATTTTGGTTTGTAATGCAAGCCTTCAACAGTGACTAATTTGATTTATTTTCTGGATTAGTTACCATAGATGCTTTGCAAAATGCTTTTCCACAGGCTTTTCATGGAAATAGAAGCTAAATATTAATACCCATTAATCTTTTTCTCAGATCAGAGAAGGAATTCTATTAAAATTCTATTAAAAACTTCCAACTATAACATCATGCAAGTATTCCTGCATCCTGAGTTCTTCTGTATTGTTTGCCCATCATTAAAACTGAGAACCCTTGAGAGCAGGAGAGCGACTGGGAGCTGTTTTGGGCGT
>SJYX01022737.1:24066-37305 GCA_006410675.1 Oreotragus oreotragus
ATTGATCACTGAGCAAGACTTTTTTATTTCTCCTTGCGTTCTCTGGAACTCTGCATTCAGATGCTTATATCGTTCCTTTTCTCCTTTGCTTTTTGCTTGTCTTCTTTTCACAGCTATTTGTAAGGCCTCCCCAGACAGCCATTTTGCTGTTTTGCATTTCTTTTCCATGGACTATAGAGTCCATTAAATTCTCCAAGCCAGAATACTGGAGAAGGTAGCCATCCCTTCTCCAGAGGTCTTCCCAACCAAGTGATCGAACTCAGGTCTCCCACATTTCAGGCAGATTCTTTACCAGGTGAGCCACCAGGAAAGCCCAAGAATACTGTCGTGGGTAGCCTATCCCTTCTCCAGCAGATCTTCCTGACCTAGGAATCAAACCAGGGTCTCCTGTGTTGCAGGTGCATTCTTTTACCAGCTGAGCTACCAGGGTATTGACATGAAGACATACACATAGGTCAATGATAGAATTGAATCTAGAAATAAAACTATACATCTATGACCAATTGATTTTCAACAAGTTACCAGGACAATTCAACGGGGTGGGCAGGTGGGGCAGGGAATAGTCTCTTCAACAAATGGTACTGAGACAACTGGAAGTCCATGATAATGGAGATGGACCACTACCTCATACTACATACAAAAACATGGATTAATGACTTAACTGACAATGACGATAGCTAGAATGTGGACGCAGTGCAATCCACAGTCCATCAATGGATGGATGGATAAACAAAACGTGTGTACAGAACAGTGGAATTTGCTCAGCCTTAGAAGGAAGGAAATTTTAACATATGCTACAACATGCGGCTTCCCAGGTGGCTCAGTGGTAAACAGTCTGCCTGCCAGTGCAGGAAATTCAAGAGACTTGGGTTTAGTTCCTCAGTTGGGAGGATCCCCTGGAGAATTTCATGGACAGAGGAGCCTGGCAGGCTACAATCCATGGGTTCACAAAGAATCAGACACAACTGAGCTCACATGCATGCTACAACATGAGTGAACTTTGAGAATAGTATGCTAAGTAAAAGAAGCCAGGCACAAGAAGACAAAAATTGTATGATCACAATTATATGCGGTACCCGGAATGGTCACATATGTAGGGAAAGAAAGTAGAAAGGTGGATGCCAGGAGCCAGGGGAGGAGGAAATGGGGAGTTCATGTTTAATGAGCCATGTGTTTCATTTTTACCAGGTGAAAAGAATTATGGAGATGACTGCTACACAATACAAATGTGTTTAATACCACTGAACTGTACACTTGAAAGTGGTTTAGATGATAAATTTTACCACAGTTGTTAACTATTTTATTTTTAAAAAGGGAGTCCTGATACATGCTACAACATGGATGAACCTCAAAAACACTACATGAACTTAAAGAAGCCAGACATGAGGCCACATACTGCATGATTTCATTTATATGAAATATCCAGAGTAGCTAAATCCCTAGAAACAGAAAGCAGACTGACGGGCACCAGTGGCTAGGGAAGAGCAGAAAGGGCAGTGACTGCTAATACGTTAGTGCTGTTTTTAGTGGTGAGGAAAATGCTCTGGAGCTATATAGTTGTGGTTGTTGCACAATGTGGTGAGTGTACTAACTACCACTGAATTGCACATTTTAAAATTGCTTCAGATGAATCTCACCTCAAAAACTGGAGGAAAAATTTTTTTTAAACTGGTGAAATATGAAATCTAGAGTTCAGTTAATAGTAATACACCAAGGTGACATTGGGAAAGGAGAATAAGAAACTTATGTATTGGCTGCTTTCTTGTAAATTTAAAATTATTCCAAAATAAAAGATTTTTTTTTAATGGGCAAACTACTTGAAAAAACTCTGCCAAAGAAGATAGATGGCAAATAAGCACATAAAAAGACACAATATCCTTAGCCACTAGAGGAATTCAAATTTAAACAAGGGAATGCCACTAAATACCCATTAGAATAGCTAAAATTAAGAATACTGACAAAACACAGATCAACTGAAACTCTCATACTCTACTGGTGGAAATGCAAAATGGTGCAACCATCATAGAAATCAGATTGGCATTTTCTTATAAAGAAAAACACAATTACAATATTGTCTAACAATTTCACTCCTAGGTACTTGGAGAAGGAAATGGCAACCCACTCCAGTATTCTTGCCTGGAGAATTCCATGGACAGAGGAGCCTGGTGGGCTATAGTCCATGGGGTCTCAATGAGTTGGACACAAGTAAAGTGACTTAGCACGCAGGTACTTATTCTAAGAGAATGAAAAGTGATCTTCACTCAAAAATTTATATTTAGAATTCATAGCAGCTTAAATTGTAATAGCCAAAAACTAGAAACAACCCAAATGTACTTTAACAGGTGGATGGTTAAGCAAAAGGTAGCATGCCATACCATGAAATGCTATTCGGCAATGAAAGAAAACAAGCTATTGATACTCACAACTTGTATGGATCTCAAGAAAACTGGGCTGAGTTGGGGGTGAGGGGAATTTGATCTTAAAAGGTTAAATACTATATGAATCCACTTATATAGTAATCTTGAAATAACAAAATTACAGAGCTGGAGAACTCATTAATGTTGGCCTAAAGTTAGGAATGGGTGAGGGGAGGACTAGTGTGGCTATAAAGGAGTAACACAGGAGACCCTGTTGGTGAGGAAACAGTTCTGAATCTTGATTACAGTGGTAGTTTCGCAAATCTACTTGTGACAGAATTACATAAAGCTACACACACAAACACAATACATCTAAAATCTGAGTAGGCTCTGTGACTTGCACCAATGTCATCTTGGTTTTGATTTTAAACTGTAGTTATACAAGGTATTAGTGATGGGGGAATGAGTGAAGAGTACATGGACTTCCCTGTACACTTTTAAATACATTATTTTTAAAAGTTCTAATCTAATTAGAGTTACTACAAAATATTGGTTATATTCCTTGTTGCATAATACATCCTTATAGCCTATCTCATACCCAAGTTTGTAACATCCACTACCCCACCCGTGTTGCCCACTCCCTCCTCCACACTGATAACAACTAGTTTGTTCTCTTTATCTGAGTTTTCTTTCTTTTACATTCACTAGTTTGCTGTATTTTTTAGATCACACATATAAGTGGTATCGTATAGTATTTGTCTTTCTCTGACTTATTTCATTTAGCATGACACCTGACAAGACCAACCATGTTGCAGCAAAAGGCAAGAAAACCTTTTATGACTGAGTAGTATTCCATTTTGTGTGTATGTATAATATGTATATATAACGTCTTATCCATTCATCTGTTGATGAACAAAAGTTGTTCCATATCTTAACAATTGTAAATAATGCTATGAACATTGGGGTGCATGTATCTTTTCAAATTAGTGTTTGGGGTTTTGGGGGGATAAAAATCTAGGAGTGGAATTGCTGAGTCATATGGTAGTTCTATTTTTAGTTTTTTGAGAACTTGCATACTGTTTTCCACAGTGGCTGCACCAGTTTACATTCCCACTAACGGTGTATAACTATGGCTTCCGAGGTGGTGCCAGTGGCAAAAAAGTGGTGCTGTGCTACGTGGCACTAGTGATAAAGTGACACAGGAGGCATGGGTTCGATCCCTGGGTTAGGAAGATCCTCTGGAGGAGGGCATGGCAACCCAGTCCGATATTCTTGCAGACAGAGGAGCCTGGCAGGCTACAGTCCATAGCGTTGCAAAGAGTTGAACACAACTGAAGTGACTTAGCACAACAATGTACAAGGATTCCCTCTTTTTAATTCTAATGTAAGGTTTTAAAAGACACTACTCCTTGGAAGAAAAGTTATGACCAACCTAGATAGTATATTCAAAAGCAGAGACATTACTTTGCTGACTAAGGTCTGTCTAGTCAAGGCTATGGTTTTTCCAGTGGTCATGTATGGATGTGAGAGTTGGACTGTGAAGAAAGCTGAGCGCCGAAGAATTGATGCTTTTGAACTGTGGTGTTGGAGAAGACTCTTGAGAGTCCCTTGGACTGCAAGGAGATCCAACCAGTCCATCCTAAACGAGATTAACNTTTCCAGTGGTCATGTATGGATGTGAGAGTTGGACTGTGAAGAAAGCTGAGCGCCGAAGAATTGATGCTTTTGAACTGTGGTGTTGGAGAAGACTCTTGAGAGTCCCTTGGACTGCAAGGAGATCCAACCAGTCCATCCTAAACGAGATTAACCCTGGGATTTCTTTGGAGGGAATGATGCTGAAGCTGAAACTCCAGTACTTTGGCCACCTCATGCGAAGAGTTGACTCATTGGAAAGGACTCTGATGCTGGGAGGGATTGGGGGCAGGAGGAGAAGGGGATGACAGAGGATGAGATGGCTGGATGGCATCACTGACTCGATGGGCTTGACTCTGAGTGAACTCCGGGAGTTGGTGATGGATAGGGAGGCCTGGCGTGCTGCGGTCCATGGGCTTACAGAGTCGGATATGACTGAGCAACTGAACTGAACTGAAGGTTTTAAAGCAGTTTTACATATTGCATATTCTCCCTCACCCCAGAGAGCCTCCCCAACTATTAACATCCTCCACCAGAATGGTACATTTTTATAACGTGTGAACCATATGTATACATCATCATCACCCCAAATCCACAGTTTGCATTAGGGCTCATACTTGATGTTTTAACATATGCATAATGACAGGTATCCATAATTATATAATACATTACAGTGTAATACAAAATAGTTTTACTGATCTGAAAATCTTCCGTCAGCCTAGTCATCACTCCCTCCACCTCAACTCCTAGCAACCACAGATCTTTCTACTGTCTATGGAGAACATCAAGAACATTTGTGTGTCCAACTTTGTGTGACACAGTTGGACTCACAAAATCACACATGGTTTTATAGATCATTTCTTTTTTAACACTGAATAATATTCTGTTGTCTCAAATGTACCACAATTTATCCATTCTGGTTTTTATGTGTACATAAGTTTTCAGCTTGTTTGTATAAATACTAAGGAGCCTGATTGCTGGATCATATGGTAAAAGTATGTTTAGGTTTTTAAGAAGTCTTTGCACAATCAATTTTGCATCCCCACTATCAGTCATATCCCATTGTTCCAAATCTTTTCCAGCATTTGGTGTCGACAGTATTTTACATTTTTGCCATTCTAATAGGTGTGTAGTAGTTTCTCATCCTTGTTTTAATTTGAAATTTTAAATATTTTTATGTGCTCATTTTGCCATCTGTTTCCTTTGCTGTGTTATCTGTTCAGATCTTTTGCCCATTTTTTTAAGTCAGGTGGTTTGTTTCAAGAGTTTTAAGAGTTCTTTGTGTATTTTAATTTTTTTCAGGTATATATTTTATACCTATTTTCTTCCATTCTGAAGCTTGTCTTCTCATCCTCTTGATACTGTCTTTTACAAAGTTTTTAATTTTAATGAAGTCAAATATACCAATTTTCTTTCATGGATTGTGCCTTTGGTGTTATATCTAAAAAGATATCAAACCCAAAGTCATCTACATTTTCTGCTTTCTTCTAGTAGTTTTACAATTTTGTGTTTAACATTTAGGACTATGATCAGCTTTGAGTTTTTTTGAAGGTTGTAAAATCTGTTTACATTTTTTTGTGTATGTATATATCCAGTTGTTCCACTACTATTTGTTAAGACTGTCTTTTCTCCATCACATTGCTTTTGCTCCTTTGTCAAGGATCAGTTGACTATATTTGTTGGATCGATTTCTAGGCTTTCTGTTCTTTTGCAATGATGTATCTGTTTATTTTTTCACCAATATCATCTATCTTCAGTACTTTAGTTTTATAGTAAGTCTTGAAGTCAAGTAGTGTCATTCCTATGACTTTATTCCTTTCTTTTCGTATTCTGGGTCTTATTCCTCTCCAAATAAACTTTAGAATCAGTTTGTCAACATCCACAAAATGACTTGCTGGAATTTTGATTGGGATTGTGTTGAAGGTACAGATCAAGTTGGGGAGAACTCATGTCTCGACAATATTGAGCCCTCCTATCCATGAATATGGAATCTGTCTCCATTTATTTGTCTTAAGTTTCTTTTATCAGTAAGGAACTTTAATAGTTTTGTAGTTTTCCTCATATAGATCTGGCACAAGTTTTGTTAAATTTATGTTCATGCTTTGTTAGATTTATACATAAGTATTTTAATTTTGAGGGTACTAAGGTGACTGAGGCATGAAATTAAAAGACGTTTACTCCTTGGAAGGAAAGTTATGACCAACCTAGACAGCATATTGAAAAGCAGAGACATTACTTTGCCAACAAAGGTCCGTCTAGTCAAGGCTATGGTTTTTCCAGTGGTCATGTATGGATGTGAGAGTTGGACTGAAGAAAGCTGAGCGCCGAAGAATTGATGCTTTTGAACTGTGGTGTTGGAGAAGACTCTTGAGAGTCCCTTGGACTGCAAAGAGATCCAACCAGTCCATCCTAAAGGAAATTAGTCCTGAATATTCATTGGGAGTACTGATACTGAAAGTGAAACCCCAATACTTTGGCCACCTCATGTGAAGAGTTGACTCATTGGAAAAGACTCTGATGCTGGGAGGGATTGGGGGCAGGAGGAAAAGGGATGACAGAGTATGAAATGGCTGGATGGCATCAGCGACTCGATGGATGTAAGTCTGAGTGAACTCCGGGATTTGGTGATGGACAGGAAAGCCTGGTGTGCTGCGATTCGCAAAGAGTCAGACACGACTGAGCAACTGAACTGAAGGTAAATGTTAATTCTTTTTAACTTCAAATTCTGTTGCTAGCATACAGAAAATTTTTGTTCCATATCACCAAAGGGTGACCTCAGCTGAGGAGAATCTTAATACTCAAGTTGATGGACCCATTCTGTAGATACCAGTCAGCTTTTTTTCCCAGCCACCCTGTCGTTGCCAAATGAGCTAATAAACAGAGTAGGTGTGGTGGCAGGGACACAGTTATGCATGCACTCAGCAACATGGACTTCCACTCACCAAGGTCAGCTTGGCTACAACTGCTGAATGCTCAATACGGTAACTGAAATAGTCAACATTGCTCTGCAATGTTACCATTTCTCGGGTGATCACTTACCTGGTGGCAGGTTGATTACACTGAACTGCTTTCAACATGGAAGAAATGTATGTTCTTGCTAGAATATACACTTACTCTGGATTATGGATCTGCTTTTCCTGAACTGAATGCTTTTTGCCAAAACTACTATCCATGGGCTTGTTGTTATTTTTCAGTCAGTAAGTTGTGTCCAACTCTTTCGTGACACCATGAACTGTAGCACACCAGGCTTCTCTGTCCATGGTATTTCCCAAGCAAGGATACTAGAGTGGGTTTCCATGTCCTCTCCAGGGGATCTTCCCAACCCAGGGATTGAACCCACATCTCCTGCATTGGCAGGTGGATTCTTTACCANAGTCAGTAAGTTGTGTCCAACTCTTTCGTGACACCATGAACTGTAGCACACCAGGCTTCTCTGTCCATGGTATTTCCCAAGCAAGGATACTAGAGTGGGTTTCCATGTCCTCTCCAGGGGATCTTCCCAACCCAGGGATTGAACCCACATCTCCTGCATTGGCAGGTGGATTCTTTACCACTGAGCTATGCCTTATCTATCACTATGGTATTTTGCACAGCATTGCTTTTCATCAAGGAACTCATTTCACAACAAATGAAGTATGGCAATGAGCCAGTGCTTATGGAGTTCACTGGTCTAACAGCGTTCTTCACCATACTAAGCAACTGTCTATAAATACGTATGTATGTGTATATGGGGGGAGGGGGCAGTGTTCCCTGATGGTTCAGTGGGTAAAGAATCTGCCTGAAATGCGGAGCTGCTGGAGACGTGAGTTCAATCCCTGGGTAGGGAAAATCCACTGGAGAAGAAAATAGCAACCCACTCATTATTCTTGCCTGAAAAATCCCAAGGACAGAGGAACCTGGTGAGCTATGAAAGTGAAAGCCCACCCCTGGTGAGCTATGAAAACTTATAGTCACTCGGCTCCTCTGTCCATTGAATTCTCAAGGCAAGAATACTGGATTAGGTAGTCATTCCGTTCTCCAAGGGATATTCCTGACCCAGGGATCAAAGCCAGGTCTCCTGCACTGCAGGCAGATTCTCTACTGTCTGAGCCACCAGGGAAGACCATGTATATACATGTTCTGTGCTGTGTCAAGTTGCTTAAGTTGTGTCTGACTCTTTGCAACCCTAAGGACTGTAACCCTTCAGTTCATGGGATTCTCCTCTGTCCATGGGATTCTCCAGGCAAAAATATTGGAATGGGTTGCTATGTTCTCCTCCAGGGGATCTTCCCCACCCAGGGATCGAACTCATGTCTCTTATGAGTCTCCTGCATCGGCAGACAGGTTCTTTACCACGAGTGCCACCTGGGAAGCCTATATATATATATATATACATACATATATGTATATAAGTCTGTTAATCTTTTGATTAATGTTAGCTGTTACATCTTTCACTATCCCTTTACTTTTAACCTATATGCTACTGCTGCTGCTAAGTCACTTCAGTCGTGTCCGACTCTGTGCGACCCCACAGACGGCAGCCCGCCAGGCTCCCCCATCCCTGGGATTCTCCAAGCAAGAACGCTGGAGTGGGCTTTAACCTATATACGTATTCTTAAATTTCTTGTAGAGAATGTAGTTGGGTCTCCTTTTTGAATCACTGAGAGTTTTTTAATTGATGTATTTAGACAAGTGATATTTAAATTGATTATATAGACTAATGTCTACCATAGTTATTACTATTTTCTCTTCATTTCCCTTCTTTTTTGTTCCTATTTTCTTCTTCCACTGATTTCTTTGTGTGTTTGAATTGGGCATTTTATATGATTCCTTTTACTCCCTTTTCTTAGTTTATCAATTATAGTTTACTTTTTATTTTAGCAGTTGCCCTAAAGTTTGCAGTATGTATTTACAGTGGATACAAGTTCATTTTAAAATAATACTGTACTGCTTCAGTGAATAGTGAAAGTACTTCATAATAACAAAATATTTCTAACTTTTCCCTCCTCTTCCTTGTATTACTAGTGCCATTCATTTCACTGACCCACAAGCTATGCTGCTACCCTATATAATTTCTGGCAATTTGGTGTGGTTAGATATTTATTTCAAAATAAAAATCAAAACACTACCATTTCTAAACATTATTGTACCCTGGAACAAAAATTAATGTAGAGAGAATAGAAAAAAATAGCACTTAATAGCATAAAATTTACAATGTCTGACTTCCAGGCAATGATTCTGTGTCAACAGGAAAATACAATCTATGATAAAGAAAAAGTATCCATCAATAGAAACTGACCCAGAAATGACACACAGAACAAAACCAGTGGACAAGGACATTAAATCAGCTACTGTAAATATGCAGATTATCTTCAATTTACAGTGGCTCAAAGTACAATTTTTCAACTTTTGATGATGCAAAAGCAATACTAAGCAACAACAACAAAAGCAACACACATTCAGTAGAAACCATACATCAGAATTTGAATTTTGATCTTTTCCGAGCTAGTAATATGTGCACAATACTCTCTCATGATGCTGGGCAGCAACAGTGAGCCACAGCCTCTAGTCAACCACATGATCATGAGGATTAACAACTGATACACTTCCAATCATTCTGTGCCAGTACAAACATGCTGTTTTTCACTGTCAGTATTCAGTAAATTACATGAGATATTCAACACTATTATTTAACAGGCTTTGTGTTCAATGATTTTTCCCAATTGTAGGCTACTGTAAGTGTTCTGAACATGTTTAAGGTAGGATAAGCTAAGCTACGCTATGGTTTTTGGTAGGTCAGGTGTATTAAGTATATTTTTGACTTTGGATATTTTCAGTATATGATGGCTTTATTGGAACATAACCCTCCTATATTCAAGGAGATGGAGGAAAGCACTAGCATTTTAAGAAGAGACATGGACAATATTAAAAAAGACCTAATAAACGTCTAGAAGTGAACAATATATATGAGATGAAATGTACAGTAGAGGAGACTAATGTCAGAATTGACAGTGAAAAAGAAGACAGTGCTGAATTCAATTAACCATCAAAAATTAAGCAAAGAAAGAAAAAGACCAAACTCAGTGAACAGAGAATGAGTGATCTGTTGTCCAGCTTCAAGTTATCTAATAAACATGCAATAGAATTCCGAGGAGAGGAAAGCAATGATGAGACAGAAAAGAATGTTTGAAAAAGTAATGCCAAAATTCTTTCTAATTTGATGAACATGTAAATCCACAGATGAGAGAAGCACAACAAACTTCAAGCATAACATGAAGAAAATTACACCAAAGTGTGTCATAATCAAAAGTCATTAAAAAACAGCCAGCAAAAAATAAAAATATTAACATATAGGGGAACAAATAACGGCAAGCTTCTCCTCAAATTATACAAGCAAGAAGATAGTGGAAGAACATCTTTAAAGGACTGAAAGAAATTGTCAAGCTTCAATTCTGTACTTGACAAAGTATCATTGAAAAGTGAAGGAAAAAAAAATTTACAGACACAAAAGCTAAAAGAATCCAAAACTACAAGAGATTTTATAGGAAGTCCTTCTGGAAAAAGGAGAATACCAGAAGGAAATCTAGAGCTATGCAGAAATGAAGAACCCTGGAAATGGTAAATGTATGGGTAAGGAAAAACATTTACTGATTCAGTTTATAAATATCTTTAAGAGATAATTGATGACTGGAGACACCTCAAATATTCATCAGTGGGTAAACAGTTCAGCAAACTGTGGCATACTCATATAGTGGGATACTCCTCAACAATAAAAAGAAATTAGGTCTGAGGAAACAAGACAACATGGTGGAATCTCAAAGTAATCATAGTGAAAGAAGCCAGATAAAATCAAGTGTAATTGTATGACTGCTCTAATATAAAATTATGTGAAATGTAAATTAATGTATAGTAACACAAAGTATATTAGTTGCTGTTAAGGGTAAAGGGCCAACAGGGAGAGGCAGCACAGAGGGATTAGAGACAGAAATGAGGACACTAAGCAGAAGTGATGGATATATGTATTATTTTTATTGTGAGACTAAAAACAGATTAGTGGTTGCCAATGTTATTAAATATGTGTAATATGTCAATTATATCACAACCTGTGCTAAGGAATGTAACTGTCAAATAAGGATCCAAGAATGAGGGGGAACAATGTGTTTTTCAGACATCCAACAACTAAGAGTTTACAATCTGTAGATTCTTAGCTTACATTTAAAGTTCTAGCCCATGCAGTTAAATAGGGGAAAGATATATTACATATATGTGTTCAAAAAATGCAATAAAAAGTATACTTATAGGGAATAAATTTTTATACCTAAAATCTTAAGAGAATCAACGGGAACTAATAAAAATAGAGAATGAGTATGCAGTGATGTGGCTGGTTACAAATTCATACTCCAAAACTAAATAAACAAAAGTCAACTTTAAAATTGGGAAAAACTCATTTATAATGCTATCAAAAAGATTAAATATGGAGTAATGAACTTGAATCCACAGGATCTATGTGAAAATGATTTAACCTCCATTAAAGAACATTTAAAGGACTTGTATTAATTATAAAACATACACTGCTTTCTTCCTTTTGAACAAGAAGATTTGAAACTGGTGTACATTTTATACTTTAGAAATAAATAATTCCACTGAAAATAAGAGTATTTTTCAGAGGAGTAAAAATTATGATTTAAAATTCATCTGAAAAGGTATGCATATAAGACAGCCAAGACAATTATGAAAAACAAGAGTCATAAATGAGGTCTAGCCCTACCAGATAGTTAAATACAATATAAAATTACATTTTAAAATGTGTATCTACTAATAATCATACCATTTTTGGTACTGATGTATAAAAAGTTCAATCAGTAGAACAGAAAATCCAGAAAAACACCCGAATTCATACATAAATTTTGTCATTGTAAATAAGTATTAGAGTCAAGTGCTGAAAAAGATCTAGATACATCCAAAACTTGCACATTGTTTTATTTCGTTCATTTGAATTTGAGTAAATTATTTCTGAACCAGATGCAGAAAAAAAGTAGCCTTGAAAATAAGGTAGGTCATTCAAAAAGTAAATAAGGGTAGGTCATTCAATAAATGTTGGAATGACTAGGCATCTGAAAATGATAAAAATACATAGAAACCATAAAAATGCTAGAAGAAAACATGAGAAATATATTTTTAAAATAAATAAAACTGAGATTAAAAAAAAATATTCCCGGAATAAGGCTTTACTCAGAAATAGAAACACAGGTGTAAAGAACAAAGTTGTGGATACCAAGAAGGTAAGGGATGGTGAAAGTGAAAGTCGCTCAGTCCAGTCAGACTTTTAGCCACCCCGTGGACTGTAGCCTCCTCTGTCCATGGGATTCTCCAGACAAGAATACTGGAGCGGGTAGCTGTTCCCTTCTCCAGGGGATCTTCCCAACCCAAGAATCGAACTGGGGTCTCCTGCATTGTAGGCGGATTCTTTACCAGCTGAGCTAGGGATGGTAATTGGATGAATTGGGAGATTGGAATTGACATATTTACACTAGTGTGTGTAAAATCGAGATATGTATAATGAGAACCTGCAGTATGACACAGGGAACTACTCCATACTCTGTTGTGACCTAAATGGGAAAAAAAAATCTAAAATGAGAGGTTATATCATATTATATGTGTATATATAATTATTTACTTTGCTGTACAGCAGAAACATACAACACTATAAAGCAATTATACTCCAATAAAAATTAATTTTAAAAAGGCTTTGCTACAGATGGCATAAAAGTCAATACCCATGTAAAAACAAACAAAAAAAAAAGTTGATAAATTTGATTATACAGAGGAAAAAAAGACAAATGACAGTCTGTAATAATTTGACAAATAAGACTAGTTTCCATCATGGGAAACGCTGGACTGGAAGAAACACAAGCTGGAATCAAGATTGCCGGGAGAAATATCAATAACCTCAGATATGCAGATGACAGACACCACCCTTATGGCAGAAAGTGAAGAGGAGCTAAAAAGCCTCTTGATAAAAGTGAACGAGGAGAGTGAAAAAGTTGGCTTAAAGCTCAACATTCAGAAAATGAAGATCATGGCAGCCGGTCCCATCACTCCATGGGAAATAGATGGAGAAACAGTGGAAACAGTGTCAGACTTTATTTTGGGGGGCTCCAAAATCACTGCAGATGGTGACTGCAGCCATGAAATTAGAAGATGCTTACTCCTTGGAAGAAAAGTTATGACCAACCTGGATAGTATATTCAAAAGCAGAGACATTACTTTG